>ATSW01118867.1:0-11429 GCA_000444245.1 Botryllus schlosseri
CACAATTTTCACGTATTCGCCCTGACGACAGGTGATGCACAGCCTCACCTGCCTCATTGGACCGCACATCACTGCCTCCAACACTTTAGTAGGAATTTTGGAGTCGACCTTGGCCGCACTCGAATCCACAACACATTGTTGTTGCAGTTGTTGATTATACCAATACGCCATCTCGTCACCCATGCCAACGTGCGTGATGTGCGTATGTATATCAAAAATCATAAACAGGCACGTTGCAAGATTATTGCCCAGAAACATCAAATAAATCCTAATATATAGTAGTTGTATATTTTTAGCATCGTATGATAGTTTAGTTATCACGTTAACATATAGTAATGGCTGAAGGGGGTCAGTACCCAGACTCCGGCATGAATGAAGACAGTCCTACCTCATCATTACGAGGAGTCTCAAGTAAGTAAAAATGTTTAAAGTGGGGTCAGGACTAGGAAATATTTTATTCAATAATCCCGTCAGGGTACAAATGTTCACCAATCCTACCAAATACCAGCGTCGTATGAAATTGAACTGGAAATTACGTCGGGTTTAGAGGGTAATATTTCGGTTCCGTTTCGGCCTGGCTGCGAAAGGATACCGCTCGACAAAGGAAGAGGGCCTTAAATCGGGCCACAAGACTGATGAATGATATAAAATTAGTACCTGCGTTTGCAATCGAATCTGTTATCTTAAGTCCCGATTCAGGCTCACTGTTTTAAACGCAGAGAGCGAATGTTTGTTGTTGTTATACTTGTGTGATCTGATTCCAGAAGGTTACGTTTACCATTCGTTGCGTATTTCTTCCCTTCGACGGACCGGCGTCCACGCCAGCGGTATGGTTCGTTGGCTGATTCACCACGAAGCCTGTCTAGCACAAGTGTATTCGAAGATCACACGGACAAATATTTTGTTTCTGTCTCCACGACTTGTAAATTTATTGAATCAACGTACGACGACCTAATAGCTTCCCGATCATGAATTGAATTGAATTGAATTGAATTACATGTATACGTCGTATTACACGCATATATATATTATAGCCACGAGAGATTACACGCACAAAACATGGTACCATTTATTTCTTCTTATCTCTATTTCACACGGCATATAGATTACCAGGTAGCACAAATGTTCTTATCGGGAATTTAACTTCATGGAATTAAGTATTGTTGGCAAGACTCCTCATTGATCAAATATTAAAATGGCGTTAACAATATATTAGGTTATAGTGTTCTCGTCCCTATTCCATCTCTGACGTGTCAGTGATCCGAGACGCAAATATAACCACGATTCGAAAACCAACAATTTGACACTTTCTGGTGGTCGCTATATGTTTTGACACTTCGGAAGAGTAGTAGACTTTAGTTGTATGATAGGAATCATGAGAGTATTTAGAAATGTGTCAGTTTGTCAACTTGAAATGAAACCCACTACACAACTCAAGTTGATTCGTATTTGAATGTGTTAATTGGGCACAACTCTAATTTTTTTGAGAAATCTTTCTAACGTGATCTCTTGATTCGACCGTAACCTGAATATCACTGACGCCGACTTTCAGCCACATCGAATTATTCACAAATTCCGCGCCGCTGTTTCACACCTATAGAATCAATATCAACTAACTCAACAATAATCAAGAATCACAAGTACGCACATACAATCATTGTATTTATTACTGAGAAATCAAACGCTTAACAAAAACACGCAACTTATCATTGATCAACTCTAGCATCACCTAAAAATTAGGGTATTGTTGATTGAAAATCCTCGAATCCTTATTATCAAAAATGTTATAGTACGGTGTCGAAATCCGCTCGCGAGATGTACTAAAGGTAAATTCAGATAATCCAAAATGGAATATTTTGACTTTGGCATAGTGTGAATTGAAATAGGACTGACAAACATGACTACCAACTTTCACGCAGTCACATTTCGAGATTATAGACATATTGATTTGAAACAAGTATTGAAACATCGCAATTCTATTCACGAATTGACTTTACTTTTGTCAAAGAGAGTTTCAGAAATACTATCGCTATGACATATCAACATTTTAACATCTTACCATACTCAAAAGAATTATTCACAACATTAACCGGTGTTAAAAATCTAGTTTTCACTTACTTGACTATATCACTACCACTCGCAAACTTGAATTAATTCATCCTGATTGTATTCATATGACTGATAATTTTTATTCGACTGTACAAGTCGTTACTAATCTATAACACAAAGTAATCACTACTCGGTGCATGCGACGAGATTTGAATACTCAGTCTATGATAGCAATTCGCGCAAGTGAATCCAAGACATCGGGCTGTGAGAAAATCTTCACGGGCGTTGTTATTACCAGGGCTGTGGAGTCAGAGTCGGAGTCGGTGGAGTCGGAGTCGGAGTCGGGGTAATTTTCGCTTGATGGAGTCGGAGTCGGAGTCGTGAAAACTGTAATAGCTGGAGTCGGAGTCGGAGTCGGTGGGAAAATACCGACTGGAGTCGGAGTCGGAGTTTGTGAGAATGACTATGATTTCGACTCCGACTCCGACTCCAACTTCTCTATCATGAAAACATTTGCTCTCAAAGAATTTTCAATATAATTTTATGTACCACCAATCACTGTTCTTATTAACCATACAGATCAGCTGCGGCCATCCCGTGGCACGCAGGCCAAATTTGGCACACGAGAAGGTTAGGGTGTGGCCTGCGAGGTAATTCTCGAAATTATTTATGACATCAGGTACCATTGCATGGCGAACCAAAATTTGATTAGCATGACCGAGAAATTTGATGATGACTAAAACAACAGTTCTGAGGCATTGACGTATCCAGGGGTCAGCCACATTTATCCCAGATCTTCGTATAATGACCATAAAGTAGAATATTTCATAGCAGATTTATTTGACTTGAAATTTTTCTCGGTACTTCGCATGATTCATTGTCACTAGATTTCTTGCATTCAGTATTTGAGCCCCCTTTTGAAAATTATAAATAAATATTCTTCACAGAATTGAGTCTAACTATATTCGCAATTAGGAGATACGGCTTCGCTTGTGCACTCGCAGCGAGATCGTCGACAAAACATTTGCACAAAATGATAGAGGCATGTTCACTGATACCGTCGATTTTGCTATGTTCAAACGTCGAATAATCCTGTCCTTGCCAAATGAGCCCAGTGGTATACAGATGCGACCCCCAATGTATGTTAGCGACATATTTATTGATATAGCTATAGCCGAATTCAGTCGTTATCTTGCAAAAAAAATTCGCGCTTCGCGCGGCCAGGGCCTGGTTGCGCACTGCACAGTTGGATGACATAATGCAATTTTAGAGCGTAGTAATATAAGTCTTGTTTCCAATGTTTCATAATTCGATTCGCTCCTATCGACGACTAAAAAAAGGTTATCAACATTCCCGTTGCCCGCGCAATGGTTCCTAAATCTCAGGTGTCCCTTTCGCCGAAAAAGTTGCCCACCCCTGATATAGATAAAAGACATTACTTGCAAATTACAACTCAGTTGCAGAGGGGAAGAAAATCGCAAGATGCGTTTTCGCCATGCAGTCAAAATTGATGCAATTTTTGGAATTATACCATGATACTGTGACAGAAAAAATGCATCGGCTGGTTTTGTAAAATTGTAAAAATATGTAAATATGACCAAACGATGCTTCCCATTTGACAAAATTAAAAATATTTGTAGTGTAGCTTAGCTGTTTGGGTCGAAAAAATGATTAAGAAAGACTGCAAGTCCCAATACTCGAATACTTGATTAAGTACATGTAGACTAGACATAGGCTATGGTCTTTGACTACTTAACTAAATTCCATTTATGACCAATGTCTATTACTAGTAGTAATAGTGTTTGTGCTTGTAATTAGGGTAGTGTGTAATGACAAAATTAGTAAGTTCAATTTCTATATTAGTTGCTGAGTCATAGACCAGAGCTTCACTTGGATTTTTTATCTTTATTTTTATTATACAGGATTGGATATCTGCCATATTTGAATGATTCATTCATACATTTCAAAATATTAGAGAGTCCATGTTATAAAAACTTGAATAAGGGAGGATATTTAGCAAATCTTTATTTCGTGTTAATTGAAAAGTGGATAATTCGAGCTGTGCCACTATGAAACAATTTAGCATGCCACAGTTAATCATATGTTCGCATATGTTTAATGGTTGTATTATAGTCATTCAACCGACAATGTGGCATATAATTTTCGAAGTAAATTGGTAATAATGCTGGAGTCTGAGTTGGGAGTCGGAGTCGGAGTCGGTACGTTTAATGACCCAGGAGTCGGAGTCGGAGTCGGTACATTTAAAGACTCAGGAGTCGGAATCGGAGTCGGTATGTTGAAAAGGTGTGGAGTCGGAGCCGGAGTCGGTGGTAAAATTTACCGACTCCACAGCCCTGGTTATTACCGATGATAATGCTGTTTCTAAAATACTTGCCTAACAACTCTTTCGTAAGTTCGTTACAACTCATTGGTATTGAATTTCTGAATACAAATCCTAAAAACACGAGTTGAAGACGAATGATTTTTTAATAAACTAAAAAGTGCTTTTGTTTTGGTATTGGACTTGTGTTCTGATATTGATAGATGTGNTGAGTAATATGGCCAGTTTATAAAAATCNCGGTAATATNTTTNGGTAGCTTAAGTCNGGTGATCAATTATAAAATCGCGGTANTNTTTCTTGCGTGTGCACGTTATCNTCAAATTAANACGACTACATTTTACTGAAGGAATAAAAAACACAGGTATGTGATATGTGAANACGACCGAGATTGATTNATATAGTTTATAGTTGTAATGATTGTGTNTATTACTGAAATCGTGTCTACTTTACTTTGAGNNAGTCGGATAAGGTNGTAAGTCAATGTGGTAATAACAACGCCCGTGNAGATTTTCTCACAGCCCGATGTCTTGGATTCACTTGNGCGAATTGCTATCATAGACTGAGTATTCAAATCTCGTCGNATGCACCGAGTAGTGATTACTTTGTGTTATAGATTAGTAACGACTTNTACAGTNGNATAAAAATTATCGGTCATANGAATACNANCAGGATNAATTAATTNAAGTTTGCGAGTNGTAGTGATATAGTCAAGTAAGTNAAAACTAGATTTTNAACACCGGTTAATGTTGTGAATAATTCTTTTGAGTATGGTAAGATGTTAAAATGTTGAGATGCCATAGCGATAGTATTTCTGAAACTCTCTTTGACAAACGTAAAGTCAATTCGTGAATAGAATTGCGATGTTTCAATACTTGTTTCAAATCAATATGTCTATAATCTCGAAATGTGACTGCGTGAAAGTTGGTAGTCATGTTTGTCAGTCCTATTTCAATTCACACTATGCCAAAGTCAAAATAGTCCATTTTGGGTTATCTGAATTTACCTTTAGTACATCTCGCGAGTGGATTCCGACACCGTACTAAAACATTTTTGATAATAAAGATTCGAGGATTTTCAATCAACATTACCCGAATTTTTAGGTGATGCTAGAGTTGATAAATGATAAGTTGAGTGTTTTGTTAAGCGTTTGATTTCTCAGTAATAAATACAATGATTGTATGTGCGTACTTGTGATTCTTGATTATTGTTGAGTTAGTTGATATTGATTCTATAGGTGTGAAACAGCGGCGCGGAATGTGTGAATAATTCGATGTGGCTGAAAGTCGGCGTCAGTGATATTCAGGTTATGGTCGAATCAAGAGATCCCGTTAGAAAGATTTCTCAAAAGAATTGGAGTTGTGCCCAATTAACACATTCAAATACGAATCAAATTGAGTTGTGTAGTGAGTTTCATTTCAAGTTGACAAACTGACACATTCCTAACCATTCTCATGATTCTTATCATACAACTAAAGTCTACTACTCTTCCGAAGTGTCAAAACATGTAGCGACCACCAGAAAGTGTCAAATTGTTGGTTTTCGAATCACCGTCTGCGCCGGCTCTGTGACAAACTAATTACCGAAATATTACTTTGTGAGCGATCGGTATCTCTGTAACACCAAATCATAAGCGATTCCTATGTCTGAAGCATTACCCTTAGAGCGGTCGTAGGATTTTAAAATTATTTCACACCTTTTTGAATAAGAGTTAACTTCGAAAAGGATTAGGGTTAGAGTGGAAATAAGTGAAAATTTGTCGGTATTCGAATCACCGTCTGCGACGGATCTGTTATTCGTTAGTTATGAAATCTTACGAGTGAAATCAAGTTCTGTTACAAACTGGTTACTAAAATTTCACCGCGTGAGCGATCGGCATGCCTGTAACATCAAGTCGCGTATGTCCGAGACATTATCTTGTCAGCAATCGCGGGGTTTGCAACCTATTTTACACCTTTTTGAAGTGTTAGTTTGTAAACGCGGCTATTGTTGGTATTGGAATCGCCGTCTACGCCGGCTATTTGACAAACTAATTACGAAAATATTACTTGTGCGTGATTCCTACCTCTGTAACACCAAACCACGAGGGATAGAGGTGTCTGATGTGTTATCCTGTCAGCGCTCGTAGGATTTTACAAATATTTTCACATCTTTTGAAGTGTTAGTATGTGAACGTGGCTATTGTTGGTATTCGAATCGCCGTCTACGCCGGCTCTGTGGTAAACTAATACCAAGAGACTGATTCCTAGATTTAGCAAACTATTTCACACCCTTTTTGGTGAAAGTACGACATGCCGCCCGCAGTCTATAAACGAAAGTACGAATCATCGCCGCACCCATAAGACTAACGATATATCATTGTCGCACTCACCGTCAACGTTAGGATCAACTCGAACCGGTGATATATAATAATTTGCGACATATACATTAACTAAGAACCAATCACATGACTATTTACCATACCTGATACATATTCCACACCGTGCGAGAGATGCCTATACTCGAAAGTACGAATCACTGCCACGCCCATGAGAACACATGGTGAATCAGCAGAGACCCCGTAAGAATACATGACAGACGAATCACCGCCACAGCCTATACCTGAAAGTACGACTCACCAACCCGAGTATTTCAATACGATTCACCACCGCATGAGGGGTCTGAAAGTACGAGTCACGACCGCGAGTATTCAATACGAGTCACCGCCGCAGCCTATACACGAAAGTACGAATCACGACCGCGTCCATGAGAGCCCATTACGAATCACGGCCGAGAGGGGGGGTCTGGAAGTACGAGTCACCACCCTGGGTTTTCAATACGAGTCACCGCCGCACCCATAAGAACCCCATTACGAATCGCGACCGATTATAATAACTACTCACTCTACCTCAAGAACGAAATTAGCTACATGAAATTGATATCGTTGTCTAATGTAAAAAAAATCTAGTATACTAGTAGGCATACGGGTTCCATATTGATTTGATATGTTTATTGTATCATAAAAACCAAATCCGTGCGATTGGGGTGTTGGCCACTGCTGTGTTACTTGTTTATGGGGTAATACCGGTAGCAAGTATAGAAACCCGATTATACTCCGCTCATTATTAAGGTATAGCAATACCCAGACGCCGAATACATTGACCGGTCAGGCCTAGACCGTTAAGGCGTAAGCTTATATTCCCTTGCAAGTCCTCGTCGAAGGTTTTGGCAAAGCGATGGAAGATATTGATTTTACGGGATTATTATATCATTTGTTCGTCCTCCTAGGACCTAGTTGATACATTTTGCGAGGTTTAAAAACTCAGTATTGTTCTTCAGCATTGTGGCATAATGTGACCCGAGTCGTCGCTAGGTATCATGTCTGTACATTAATATATCACTTTACTGAAATGTAAGGTTGGTATTAGCAGACTGACGTCACATATGACGTCATGAGGTTGGCGTTCGCGTTCACACGAACCTGAACCTTCCAGATATTCACACCATACCTGGGCTAGCTATAGCTATAACATTCGGGTAACAACGATATGTGTTAGTATATTTCTACTCTCCCTCTGCTTTAGGTATGATGTTGCGGTGCTGGCGCAGCGAATGCGTAATGAGAAATACAAATATATTTAACTCTTAATTCGGTCGTTTTTAACTTGTTCCAATAGCTACTTGTGATCAGTCATACTACCTTCTTACCTCAGGTTTAGCGACACTGGCTAAAGGAAAACATGTCAATATGACGGTTAAGAACAGTTCATTTACCTTCGTGGGAGAAGAATATCGAAGTTTTAAAGATCCATCAGGCCTGGGTGAGTTTGAGTACTACTGTATATTTACGATGTGACTTATATCGTATATATTTATTTCAATAGAGCCACACGGTATTGTTAATTGATACACTGGTCAACAAACAAGTTCAGATGGAGGTGCTAATCGGAGATTTATGTAGTGTTTTCGGCCATTATTCCGAACATGCTCCTATTTGTGTTTTTTGCCAGCACATCATGTTTTCGCGATATTTACATTTTGAATATTGCGCAGTGTACTGTATCCTAATCGTGAAGCTTTACTTCTACGCTTTACTGGGATCGTTGATGAGAAACGTATATTGATGAGGGTTTTTTCTGTATTTTTGAAAAGCAACTGGTATGTTGAGAAGTTAATCCTAGATCTAGCTAGATAGTACTTCAGCGATGAGTAGGCCTATGTACTAGGGCCGGTGTGAACGTTAGGTTCACGTTCGGGGTCTGTGTGTGAATTTGAGGGTTTGCGTTCGCAAGCAAACCTTGGTAGGTTCCGTACTGTGAATCTTTTTCATGTATTAGACTTTGTCACGTCATTATAACATCTTGGCGGAGTCAGCATGACAAAAAACCTTCTATTTATATTTTGTACTTAACTTTTTTCAAACTGATATACAGACCACAGATATAGCAAATACAGCCAGCAGGCAGATTACATTTGTGATGTTGACATTAACGATCAGATTATACTAACTAGTAGATCCACAATCAGTGCATTGACATAACAAAACGCAAAGGAATTTGAGATTGCTTGATGTTGCCAATTCTGACTAACTGAGACTGAGATGATGATTGTTACTAACAGCCAATTATTATGAATTGAATGATAGATCAATGTGACGTCACAGTTAATAGGAAATTCAATAATGGTACTTGAAAAGCATGGTGCGGGAAGTTTCATAATGTTAAATAACTTAAAATGACATTTTAAACGACACTTGTCGTAATAAATTGCCGGAAACATGTTTCATAAAGGATTATACGGTATAGGAAATATCAAAAAATCGGCTCAACTAAATTTTTGTTACATGGTGTTCTGGGGGTCGCCTCTGTCTGTATACCACTGAGCTTATTTGGCAAGGACAGGATTATTCGGCGTTTAGGCATAGCAATATCGAAGGTTTCGGTCAACATGCTTCTATCATTTTTTGCAACTGTTTCATTGCCGACGATCTCGCTGCGAGCGCATAAGCGAAGTCGCATGTTGGACGACACGTTTTCTCATAATTGCGGATGTGTTAGACTCAATTCTGTAAATTACGCGTATATATAATTTTCAGGAGGGGGCTTCGACACTAACTGCAAGAAATCGAGTGATAATAATTATGCGAAGTACCAAGAAAAATTTCAAGTCAAATGAATATGCTACGAAATATTCTACTTATTGATCATATACGAAGATCTGCGATAACTGTGTCTGGCCCTGGATACGCCAATGCGTCGGAACTGATGTTTTTGTCATCACCGAATTTCGCGGTCAGGCTAATCAAATTTTGGTTGGCTTATGCAATTCTACTTGATATTTATAACCATTTTCGAGAATTACCTCGTTGGCCGCACTAAACCTTCTTGTGGGCCACATTTGACCGCGCGCCAGTGGTTGGCAGCCCCTGAACTATATCGTTACTAATAAGAGTGATTGATGGTACTAAAAATCCTATTTTAGTTGTTATTAGTAATTTAAAGATACCTTTGAAAGCAATTGTTTTCAAAATAAAGAAGTTGGAGTCGGAGTCGGAGTCAAGGTAATTTTCACAAACTCCGACTCCGACTCCAGTCAGTATTTTGTTCGCGACTCCGACTCCAGCCACTATAGTTTTAACGACTCCGACCCCAAGGCGTGCTAAAAAAAGACTCCGACTCCGACTCCGAATCCATTAAGCGTAAATCAGCCAAACTCCGACTCTGACACCACAACCCTGGGGTAAAGTCCAATAATATCTTCCCTCAGGTGATAGTATTGGGATATGAAAATTACCGAGACCGTGGCAATCTTTTTACCGCAGAAAAATATGTGAAACTGGTAAATGACATCAACAAAACTACACTGGATAGGACAGCTGACAAAATTCTTCAAGGTTTCAAGACGAACGGTCTGCAACTACCGGATTTTGAAGTCAACCCACGGATGAGAAAAGTCGAAGTACACGATTACTTCCACGGGAAATACAGAAATGTCAACGACAGAGAAATCACGGCTGAAAAGCGTAGCTTGATTCATTTACCATGGAAGAAGGCCGCAAAAAGTCAACTAGCAAAGGAAATAGGTTTTCACAAACAGGAAACGCGCCCTGATGAACTACTTACATTAGACAAGGTTTTGATGTCAATAAGTGGACGAACATCTTCGTCGCGCAGCAAGGAAAAATCTGTGATTGGCATTGTTGCTTCAGCGGGATCGGGCAAAACCACTCTCATGCGCAGACTAGCACGAAAGTCACTCAGTCTGGCATATAGAGAAAGGGGTTTTGAAATGATACATTTTATTGATTTGAAAACCGTACAATACGATACTGCTGTGAAGCCATCCAAATTTCTTTTCGGAGGTCTCTTCAAAAATGAAGAAGACGAGGGAAATGTTTATCAGTGGTTGATGGTTAACCAAACCAAAGCAATTCTATATTTCGATGGTCTAGATCAGGCTACCTGGACCATTGATGCTACCAGGAATCAATTCGGAATCAGCCCATTCACTCCCGCTGACGCGGCAACGATCATGTACAATATTCTTGCAGGTAATCTCCTGCCACAGACGAAAATCGTATTTGCTTCACGCGAATTCAAAGTGTCGGAGTTACCTTCAGATGCACGACCCAATGACATCATTACAATCTCAGGATTGGAGCTGGATGATGCGAAAAAGCTTTTCGTAGCTCTTATCGGCAATGCTGGCGACGAATCTTGGGAAAAAATTCAAACTATGTCACCTAGGCTACTCAACCTGATATCCGTACCGGTCTTCCTTATCTTAACAGCGGTAGTAATGGCGAGAGATCCGAAGGGAAAGCCGCCAACTACTGTCACCGGGCTGTACAGAAGAATTCTTGCCGCTCTTCGACGTGTTCAACAAATACGGCAGCACAAGAAAATCGACGAAATAATCCAGAAACTTAAAAGTATGGCATATCGAGGAATGAAAGACGGTCGGATTGTTTTTTACAAAGAGGACTTTCGTAAATGTGGTGTATCGGTAGACGAGGTTCACGACTTGATAATGATGGTCCCCGGCAACAATCTACTCAGCAGC
>ATSW01118872.1:0-11702 GCA_000444245.1 Botryllus schlosseri
TCTTACGGTCGTCACCTCAACGCGGCGATGGATCGTTTTGATCTGGTTGCGCTGAACACAGACGTCCCAACCCGAGTGAACTTTTCCCTCAACGCGACGCAACGGCATAGCATACTTGACCTGACGCTGGCCACTCCCGACATTGCCCACCGAATTTCTACTACGGTCACTGACAGCCTGCTGGGCAGCGATCATTATATCATCATTAATGAAATCGACACAACTACCGACCGGACCCCTGAATGTCATGTTGAATCGTGGGCTCTGAAACGTGCCAACTGGCAACAATTCGCCGTTCTGTGCAACCAAGAACTTGAAGGATCAGCCCAGAACTTGCTGACGGTCGAAGATTTCACCAGAATACTCATCTCCACAGCCGCAATCTGTATCCCGACAACAAAGCCCCGAAAGAAGCCCATGATGCCGTGGTGGAACGATGCCTGCTCGCGGGCAATCAGGTTGAAGAAAGCTGCCTTCAAAAAAATGAAGCTCACATTCCGGGNAGACGCAATAATCTTATTCAAAAGGCGCAGGGCAGAGGCCAGAAAAACAATATNGGAGACTAAGAAAACATTTTGGCNGTCATTTTGCAACTCCCTTGANAAAAATTGCAAACTATCCAAAGTATGGAGAATAGCCANATCTATGAATGGTTACAAAACTTGGAGCCATATCAGCGTGTTGTCGCACAACGGAGCTACNGTTACAGGAGACANANATATCGCAAACACCCTAGCAAATCAATTTCGCTCTGTTAGCAGCGATGAAAACTACGATCCGACATTTCGAAACCAACGCCTCTCGATTGAGAAATCCTTCNGCGACAACGAAGCANCGGCTNCAGTGCAAAGTAGCTTGTCACCGGTCGATATCAATTCAGAATTCACAATGGTCGAACTGAAGAATGTTCTCAAAANACGAAAGAGCACAGCCNCTGGTATCGACAGAGTATGTCAGCAAATGCTTGCAAACCTGCCTGAAGATTGCTTATCCGTACTGATCGGCNTCATAAACGAAACGTGGAGAACCGGCAAATGCCCACAATCTTGGAAGCACGCTATCGTTGTACCAATTCCCAAGCCTGGTAAACCNAAAGAATCCGTTTCCTCGTACAGGCCCATTTCCCTCACGAGCAATNTATGTAAGAGTGTCGAACGAATGATCAATAACAGATTGAAANGGTGGCTCGATAGCAAAAAAATACTCCATCCNGCGCTCAGCGGGTTTCGAAGTAGACGTTCAGCAAAAGATTGTATCATGAGTCTACATGACGATGTCTACAAGTCCATATGGAACCAGCGATCAGCAATAGCTGTGTTCATAGACTTAGAGAAAGCGTATGACATGGTTTGGATAAATGGACTGATCCACAAGCTACACGGTCAGGGTTTGCGAGGAAACATACTAGACTGGTTGAGGTCGTTCTTATCGGATAGAAAATTTCAGGTTCGCGTGGGGTCTTCTTACTCAGACATATTTCCGCTAGAAAACGGTCTCCCTCAGGGCAGCGTTTTAAGCCCGGTCATGTACAACCTCATGATGAACGATCTGCCTGATCAAATTGAATCAAGTATCAATATATTCGCAGATGATATATGTTTGTGGGAGACTGGTCTCAATATCGAACACGTTGCCAGTTCACTCCAGGCGTCATTGGAGAAGTTGTCAGATTGGTGTAAAAAATGGGGATTTCGAATTCTCCTCTATCATATTCACCAAAAAACGTAAATTACCAGATATCCGACTGAAAATAGATGGGATAACCGTGCCTATTAGTAATGAATTTAAATATCTCGGGGTCGTATTCGATAAACGACTATCCTATAAAGCGCACACCAATGTAGTTGCAGAAAAATGCGTTGCGCGATTGAATTTGCTACGTTTCCTAGGTGGCACCACTTGGGGAGCGTCCAAGGAATGTTTATTACCGATTTATATAGTACTTATAAGGTCAGTGATCGAGTATGGCTTTGAGGCATATATGTTTAGCCCAAAATACAATTCAAACCGTATCCAGTGGATACAAAACGCCGCCTTGAGAATTTGTTGCGGGGCAATGAAAAGCACCCCGATTTGTACACTCCAACATACAACGAATGAATTACCGATTCATTTTCGCCACCGCAGAGCTTGCTTAATATACAAGTGCTACGTCCGATCTCACCCAGCGCATCCATGTCGGCCACTATGCGAGAACTCTTGGCACGAAATTTTCCCAGATTCGATCAAGTTTACCACTTTTAATATGTACACTCAAATATCAAGCATAAGGGGACTTAACATTGCGGTTTCCAGCCCAATTTCCCTTCCGCAATGGATTGACCTACCGGCAAAAGTTGATACATGTCTTCGAAGTTTGGCTTATCATCATCCTAACTCACCGTTCGGACGTGAGTGTCAAGACTACGTAGACACCAACTATGACTTATATTTAAAAATATATACTGATGGCTCCAAAATGGACAGCGGATGTGGTAGTAGTTTTCATGTCAATCTTTTGAACATCTCCTCGAAATTTCGAATCCCCAAAACAACATCTATATTTACAGCAGAGTTGTTCGCGATCTACAAAGCTCTGGAATGGGTTTCCGGACAATGCGAGCCGCCAAGTCATAATAGTATAGCCATTTTTCGGATAGTCTAAGCGCTTTGGACGCGATACAGCACCGTTCCTCGACTCATCATTTAATTTCGAAAATATTCGATGTATGCTTAGATCTCTTAAAAAGAGAAATTAATATTGCTTTTATATGGATTCCAGGTCACGAAGGCGTCGGTTTCAATCACGTCGCAGACACCCTCGCAAAGGAGGCCGCCGGGGGCGAAGCAGGAGTCAACGACGAAGAATGTCTGAAAATAACACTATCGGAATGCAAGACTATCATAAACGAGCAATCCGAAAGGTGGTGGACCTCCGAGTACAATGCGGCAGAGACTGGTATGCACTATCGACGCTTCACTGAAGACAAAGAAAGCACCAAGGAAATGAATAAGCTGGATAAACAATATAGTACAACGCTATTTAGACTCCAGACAGGCCATTGCAAACTCAACGGACACCTGTACCGTATTGGGTGCCATGATGATGGACTATGTGAAATTTGTTACTCGGAGGAATCGGTCGAACACTTCTTGATCCAGTGCAGCAGATACGACGACCACCGAACTTCACTTAAAGGAGCCGCCGACCAATTAGGCATATGTTTTGTATTGGACAATTTATTATCTGACCCCAGAATGTTTATAAAAGTAGTGGAATTTGTAAATGCCACCGGGCGAGTCATCTGATTGCTTGACAATGTGGACTTTATTATGGGCCCTTGAGTCATGGTGCAAAATGACTTCGTAGTCGGTGCACCAATTTTCCCTTATTCAACCAACCAATTGTCCCGGGCAATGCTTCGTAAATCTCATGGGGCCCTTTGGTCGCCCTTGACTTACGTTATACGCGTTATACGCTTTTTATAAATGTAAATTAGAAGACCTTTTATATCCGCAAGTCTGTATGTTTGCAATAGCACTTCATGAACATGAAGCCATCGCTCTTATAACACCTACATCGATTTTTTGAGTTGTCAAAAAAGTCCACATTTTCTCAAAATTGTCGTGTTAGGTCAAAAAATTGTCAAAATTGTTCACAAAGTCAAAGTTTCTTTCAACCTGCATTTTGTTTCTTTCGTAGATATTTACACTGAGTGTGAAATTATTATTCGACATTATACAGCATGAAGCCTACTTTATAGGCCAGTGGTTCCAAACCTTTTTGTACTCGCGGACCCCTTTTGGACCGTCACGGACCCCGCGGACACCCTCAAGTTTTCGTTCCAAATTAGCTCAATTATCATTTCCACAAAGATATATTGGTGGTTAATGTAATATTACCGCGTACTGCTTTCGAAGCGTTGGCAACCCTGGCCGATATAACTGCGTGTTAATCATGAATCTTAAGTAAGTAATAATGTTTCCAAAAAGTGGAAGTCATAGCTTTGTGACAAACAGAAGGATACCGCATGTTGTTATTGAAAGATATGTTGATAACTGTATTGCATGGGTAAGAAGTAAAGCCTAAGCTTATCCATGAATAACCGTCAACAAATAATCGGATTGTGTCGGTTTGTTTTGCAATGCACTACACCGTACAATCCAATCGGCTTACATACGATAGTGCGGTGAAGCTTCTTTTCGATGTCATTAAATGAACCAAAGGTGTTAGTCCCAACATTGCTGCTACGATTCAAGTGCAGTTTCACTCTTTTATGCGTTGTAAATGTGAGCACATTCACATCGCGGTGACGTAACATGTCGATTTAGTGGAAAAGCGATATTGTTGCGAGTGAATGTTGTTCTGGGGTTCGCCCTTTAAGCTTCGAATTCATTCGCTCCACGATAACCCCGGAAAAAGCAACGGAAATCTTCAGAACAAGGGAGTGTGATGCCTCTGATTTTTCTACTGCAGTGATTTTAGTCGTTGATTAAAATCAATAATATGATACGCCAAATGTAAAATATTGAAGCTCTGTACCTCCAATAACCTATTATAGAAAAGTGATAAGTTTCTTCATTTTCTTTTTGTGTAATAAATTCAGGTTGGCTGGTGCGAATGAAATTATTTTTCTTAAGTGCGAATGGAGCTCAAAAAGGTTCAAAAGCACTGTATTAGCGTATTGTTAATTTGTATTAGTTTTGAGAGCTATTCAAGCACAGAAGCTTTTATCCCGATTTAATATCGATCATGATCTACAGGCGATAAATTCATGTTTGCCGTAGGGGGCCTAGAATTAACTTTTGCACCGACTCAAATTCGTCTCTATAGTCTCGATTCAAGCAATTATTACTCCACTCTGCTGTTTATTCGCTGTTTGCTATATCGTCAACGGTTACTGTTAAAGCAGATAATGTAGGTATAATATTGATGATGGTACAATCATCACCAGTGGTGACCGTGAAATATCCCATTAAAACTGGAAAGATATTGATGTAGTCTTCACGTAATAAATTTAAAATAAAAACTTTTGTTCGCCATCGACTATATTGATCAGCGAGATGTAATGGGAAATGATATTACTGTAGCGAGAGCTCCGTTTATTGCGATCGAAGTTAGTGACTGCACGAGAAAACGCACGAACATTAGGGTCGTCCATAATTTGATTTTTTTTTAATGATGCGTATCCATTTCGTTTCAATATGAATGCATTGAAAATGGACGCGTAAGCCTTCAAAAATTGGCAATCAAACAATTAACATTTCGACGAGTGCTCCCAGAGTGCGCCTACTACGCCACCCCTCCAACATCGGGGATCCTCAGGAACCGTAACGAGACGGAGGATGCCTGTTGCGTTTTGAACTTCGTGCGTCTTGAAGATCACGCCGTTATTCCATCAGACTTCTTCAAGATTTCAAATGTCTATTCCAGTGGTTCCCAACCTTTTTCGATTCATCGGCCCCTTTTTAAGCTCCACACCGATCATCGCCCCCCAAATATTGGGAACCGAAAAATGGGTATACAAACTGGGATGACCGGCGAGTTGACTAATAAAAAATCAACTTTTCGGCTCGACCTCGAAATTGCACTTTACGGCTAAGTTTTGGTGAGTTGACTCTAACTCGACTGCAATCGGGACCGTAACCGCACTTCGTCAGCCTCCCCCCAACAGAAAAACACGTCGGTCTTAGGCTCCCATAGGGTGATAAACCAAACCCCAGAGCCCCTCAGCCAGTGGGATTTTTGTCGCTACATATCGGCAACAATTTTTTATTCTCTCTCTGCGCACGTAATCACATTTACCGGTAGGGCTGAATGTGGTGTATTCGAAAAGGTAGCACCCCTGAATAGTAATTGACCATCTTCGGGCCGATCCGTTATTATATGACTTCGTTTCATGATGCTTTTTCGGTACCGTCTATATCTGGTATGTCAAAATATATTAAAATCGCCAAAACGTACCAAACTAAAGACGCACATGATTTCAAATTGGTATTTCTTAACTGGCCAATATTTTTTTCTCGCGAGATGGCATTAGTCCTTTAGGGTTCAGATCGCCATGACAGAAATATTCAACGCCAGCCATTGAGGCGTATATGCACAATTAAACATATAGGTATATATATCGAAGTTTTCGGTCAGCACAAGGGCATTCCTTTTCGGCCAAGGTCTTCTCGCTGCTGATCGTTCTGATATACTTCTCGTAGTCGTATGTTACATGGCCTATAACTTTATATGTCTTGGTGCGTCGTGGCGCAGTAATGGCCGACGCTGAAGTCTCCATTACCATAAATAATGCGTATTTTTGTTGGTGAAGGGTACCCCAAGATCAAGATATATGACAAAATGGAATCGCAAGCAGCGCGAAAAATTTTGCAAAAACTTGCATGAATTTCTAAAAAATTACTTTCTGATTTATGTTAATTCACGAAATAATCTTAGGCCCCCTTCGAGTTAACCCCTAATTGGGGGGTTTGGGGTGCGGCTGTTACGGTCCTGCCTCCATATAACTGTTTTAACCCGCCATCGCCCACCTATCGCCCCCGTCGTTGTTTTCGTCCTGTATCGCCCCCTTCGTCCGTTTTCGGCCCCTATCGCCCCCTTTGTTATTTTCGCCCCCCTAGACCGCCAAATTCCCCTGGGGGCGATCCCCCTGGGGGCGATATCGCCCACGTTGGGAAACACTATTCTAAAATCGACTTGGTACGACGCTACCAGCAGGTTTCCTTGGTACCTGATCACATTCCGGAAACATATATCACCATACCATTTGGATTGTTCGAAGTCCAACGCATGCCATTCGGGCTTAAAATCGCAGCACAGACATTTCAGCGAATGATGGATAAGTATTGCCAGGCACTTGATATTGTCTTCATCCACCTAGGCGATATCTTGTCAGCGAACGAATCGCTCACACAACTCAAGTAAAATCTTCACGAGCTCTTTGAAAATCTATCTAAGTACGGACTTGTCATAAACATCGATAAACGCCGGTTCGGAAAACCCGACATACATTTCCTTGGTCAATGCGATGAAGACGCATCAACATGCATGTACTGAAAAGGGACGCGTAAGCATTCACAAAATGGCAATCAAACAATCAACACGTCGACGAGCGAGCCTCGTAGAGCCGCTACATTATTACTGGGAGGCCCTTCTGTATTTATTGTCCTCGACCTTTTTCATTTGGTGGGACAGATGTCATTTCGTATGGCAGAAAATTCGCTCTAATTTCAAATTTGAAAATTATGAGATTTATACATTTATATTATTACATGACAAACGTTAGCCTACAATTCGATGTTGGTATGATCACACAAGCTTGACCACGAACTGGATCGGAAGAATCCTAGAGTCGGATGTCACTAACCATCGCTTCGCAATGAATGAGATATTATATCTTGTTGCCGAGATAATCTCCAGTGTCGCTGAACATGCATATATTTCAGAAAAATGCATTTGTACAATTGTTCATGATATCCATAATGCTGTTCAATAAACCGAATTTGCTCTACATTGGGTTGCAGAATTCGGCATTTCATGCTGGAGCGGGTAATTATCAATTAACGACCTCAAGTGGTGAGAACGATATTATAACGGCGTCATAATTAGAGCCCGACCGATATTGGATTTTTCGGCCGATACCGATAAAACCGAAATCTAAAACTTTCACCGATAACACCGATATATTCAGCTGATATTCAAATAAGGTGGAATCTACCTCAAAAAGCGCATTTTCAAAACTTCAGAGCATTTTTTCAACGGCTTTACATCCATTGTCATACTCGAACAGGAAATGAAATAAAAAGACTGCATCTGAATACCTCTAAGGTGCAAGCTATATGAAATACAGCAATATTCTCAGTCTAGTGGTGAAGGATTATAGATTTTTGACTTCCTACAACCATCTTGTGACGTCCCGAAAATTGAAAATGTCTTTGGAGCTCCAATGGCCGATACCGATAATTTTTTCAAAGCGTGATATCGACTCGATATTATCGGCGAACCAATAATAGGTCGGGCTCTAGTCATAATTATTCGAAATCATGTGACACGTATTCATGTAAAATTTCAACCATACTACAGTCTTGTCATTATCTCCAGGGTTGCAACCAAGTCACAAGTCAATCTTGTTGTTTGTGTTAATCATGGTGTTTGTCGAATACTATGGTGATTTACACCAGGCCGATATTCATCATTTTTATTCCGTAGCTGCCGACTTGTAGCATGGCCCACTTCTAGGCCTTTCCAAGACACCGCCTTCGCGGAATACATTGCGATGGGGAGCCTACATAAACCTCCAGCACTTAGGTAGGAATTCCGGAGTCGACCTCGGTCGGACTCGAACCCACAACCCGTTGGTGTGGCAGCTGTGGATTATGCCACTGCGCTATCGCCTCACACAAGTCAATCTTACGTTTTATAGTAAGTTGAGCCATTTCCAATTCACCACCGAGTCCAAGTCATTATGTTCACTGTTCAGTGGTCACTTTAATCCGGTTCAACCCATTTTTTCAATTATGCTCGAGTGATATAGAATGGATCCCATTCATAATATAGTAATTTTCCTCAGTCTTAACAGTTTCTTGCCCTATTTTCTTGGTATCAGGACTAATAGACGAAATAACTATAATGTGTTAAGTTTACTATTCTTCGAAGATACTAGGAAATGCCTGTTGTTTTGACGAGTCATGCTTCTAGTTAAAATCAGTTTGGATGTTTTAGTGAATCAGTTTAATTCAACTGTCCTTTATTTGCATTCCGTTATTTTCCTCGACAACTCCTAATTGTTCTGTTTGATTTGATGATTGGCAGGTTGAATTGTCGCGCTGTCCGTTTTCTTTTACCTTTATATTGCTCTGTTGCTGTTATTTCTTTCTCCATTCAACTGTTGTGGGACGAGCAAGCAATCTTGCGAATCTCGCCATTTACATATCTTCATATTTTGAACAAGCTGTTCCGTATATTCGTTTGGACTGCTTGTATTTGACAACAGAAGAGAGTTGATACGAAACGGTTTGACTAGTCCGAGACAGATCTAGTGTACATCAGACAAGATCCGACACGAATATTCAACTGTGACGTCATAGTGGATCGACATTAACAAGTTAAAATATAAAGTAAATATAGCTCCTATGACGAAATATCTGTACTAATAATGTTTAACCGACTATTTTGAGGGTTCCAACCATCCCATATCGATATAAGTCGGCTATATCGGGGGGTAATTGACCGTAGGCTCATACAACATGGTTTTTGGAAAGTATTTACACACTTATGGCATGATTTTACAACTAAAAAAAAAATTATGTTTCTTTCTATAAATACCTTTTTTTTGAAACACTGTTTAAAACATGTGTTTAAAACACCGTTTGTTGTGAATGCAACCCTACTCACGCCTCATATTCGTGCGCATGGTAGCTACAATGAAAATCGCAGAGGGCAAGAAATCGTCATTTATGTAGTTGGGCAACTCATGGACAGTGATGTAACAAGCAAATGAGGTCACATTGAAAAAATTGTTCTCTCATGACCATGAGGTCTTCTCCTAGCAATCGTTATATTGTATTTCAATATGTGCTCAAGGGTCAGGTTCTAAGTAGGAAGACGACTGTCATCATGAGTAATCGTGGTTACTTTTCCATCGTAATCGTAATCGACTACTTCGAGATGTTCATGTGATCGTGATCGCATCATTCAGAAGTAATCGCGATCTCAATCGATTACATTCATTGTGTAATCGCACCATGTCTGGTTAGAGTTAGTTTGTAAGATTTTAAACGGAATCAACATGGGCTTAGTGATAGCAGGAATAAACGCGTATACAGGCGCACGCATTGACAGATAGGCATTTTTCGTGACTTCTTTGCGACATGTTATATGCCCATCCGAAGAATATGTATTCTGTAACACTGCACGTACGCTGAGCTTGTCTGGCATTGTTTGACATCTCTTTAGCCGTCTTAGTATATACGAAACCCTGTGAGTGCTAACTAGAACAGAATCGTGGATTTGACGTTATTTTTCGCATTTACACTAGCAAGATTTTTTCAGAATCAATATAATTCAAGCTTTGGTGATAGTTACATGGAACGGGATGATCAAGCACTAAAACGATTTGTAATACTCTGTCGACACCATCGGCTACATTTCTATCGTGCGTTATCCTATATTATTCCCATCCGCCAGTCGTCTCGTAAACAGTGCTGACTGTACCCTAGTTGTCGGTCGTCATTTCAAGTTCGGCTCATGAAATGCACGTGGTTTTGCGATTGGAGATCACGTCCCGTAACGACATATTCCGATCTCCAACTATTACGGATTTCGCACAATACACATTTCATCTGGTTAACTTACTATTACATGTGTTACATAATGTCAACTGACATTAAAATGCGTTGGCAGATTGTTTATGTTTCTACACTGGGATAAAAAAGTTTAAATGATTTGAATATCGTGTGCATGAAAAACAAGACGTTCTCAATGAAAAGCCTAGCGAGAATTTCTTTTAGAGCAGTGGTTCTTAATTTTTTTTCTCTAGCGTGCCCTTTCGAAAATGGCCTGGGTAAACTGAGAATGTGGTAGAGATTTGCTCGTATTTAATTTAGTACTGCCCCAAGCTCTTAACTTTAACATGAATCGGTAACAACAGTAAGCAGTATCATCCTTTGCGATACGAGGAAGAAATGTTCTGACGATTTAGTTTTGTAGCTTTCAAATACAAGTATATTAATTGATCATTTTTGCCCAGAAGCATCAAAACATCTTTCATGTACAAAGGACATCACTCTCAAAAGTAGTACGGTAGCCTACAGTGCCTTTTCGATTTCGACACGCAGTTGAGGTTGAAATGGATCGTTGCGTTGAAAAATACTCGAGTCAAGTATTTAAATTAATTCTGACGAATATTGGTAAACGACAGAATAACCGGTGAACAGTTTTATTTTGCATAGTGTTTCGCGCGGAAGATGACAAAAGATTTCGAATCGCTGGTTGACATGGCTTCATGAATATATCGGATTTTTCATGATGAATCACCTGGATATTTTGATTCCGGCATCCGCTCAATACCCCTAGCAACTTTGTCTTGGTGAGACAACAATTTTCGAGCTCCAACTCTTTGCAATATGAGAGCTTCAGAATGTGAACGAGTAATTCATATCCACCTTCATTCATTGAATTGTCCACGATAGCGAGCTTTTGCAACTAAAATAATCAAATATTTTACACAATTAGTTTATTAGACATCGATATGGAAATATATATTACTATCAGATAACCGTAAAATACCATATCGGATTTGTAAAAAAGTTGCGTTGCCTATTTAAACACTTGCTTCGAGGTAACGTCTGCCCAATTTTTGTTTTGCAATCTAGCTTTGCATAATGCTTGTAAATGTACACCATTCATTTAGCAATAGTTTCCAAGCGGATCAGACGGAGGGCTTCATCTTTGCACTAGAAAACCAATAGTTCCCGCATGTATCCCTCACGTCTTGCGTCAGTACCTTCGCATCTTGTGGATAATATAATAAATAAGTGGGTGGTCATAAGTGGGTGCCTTTCGATATAGATCAATGTTTCAAAAACTTTTTTGAGATACCGTCCTGGACAACGAATAAAGTGCCAGCGCCCACCACCCCCTCACCACGCTTAAATCAATAAACGAAAGTTGTTCTGTATTGGATATAGCTAATAATGAGACGGATGAAGCTCTGAGT
>ATSW01118885.1:0-17191 GCA_000444245.1 Botryllus schlosseri
AGAACAAAGTAGTACAAACAATAAGCCAGTTGTTGTAAGGCAAGCAAAGTCTCAGTTGCAACTTCAGTTCGTGCTGGTAATAACGACGCCAAGGATGACCGTGGTTCATCGTGCGTAAAATGTAAGAAAAAACACTTTCTCAATCAATGCCACGAGTTTCGTGATATGGACGTTACTGACAGAAGAGATTTCGTGAAAAATAATAAGCTATGCTTCTCATGCTTGCAACCCGGACACTGGTCTGACAAATGTACCAGAGTAAAACCATGCAAGTATCAACATTGTAATGGAAAACATACTACACTCCTGCATGTGAATCCAGTGTCCACAAACGATGAGAACAAACCCGTCGTCCTAAATTCTGCGGCTTCAACTGTCGCCCAAGAAAACGCTCCAAAGGCTCAAGGACCTGTGAAATTCAATGCATTCGCCAAATTACCTGAAGAAAATGTGTTACTTAACGTGGCACCTGTCCGCGTCAGAATTCGAGGAACAAACTGCTATATTGCTACACACGCTTTCTTTGACAACGGAAGTCATCTTTCCTTCATTAGTGAAAATCTTGCAAATAAACTTTGCCTCCAAGGCGGTCAAACAGAATTTGACCTTCGCACCCTGGCAGGATTATCCGGTTACAAAGGTAACATATTCGATAATCTTGAGTTATCCGACTTCTATGGCACAGAATATGCTCTGCTCGCACCATTAGTATCAACTGACAGTATTGGTGTCGAGGACGTTGACATTCCAAGACAAGAAGACGTCAACCAATTTCCGGAATTCCAAGACGTGTGTATTCCAAAACTAGCATCCGAAGTTGGANTATTAATTGGAAAAGAAAACAGAAGGNTTCACAAGCCCNTGGAGGTNATTCATGGTCCAAATGACTATTATGCAACNAGAACGTTTGCAGGCTGGATGATAAACTGCCCGGCCAAAGTGGCAGGCGGAACAAAAAAGGTATTTTTCTCAAAGCCTACATTGANTTCGCCTAAATCCTTATGTCAGCTGTGTCGAGANTTTGTAGACTCGACGAAGAACGAGAAACAAGAACTGTCACAAAATGATAAACTGTTTCTCGAATCTGCNGAAAAATCAATCAAACTAAANGATGATGGACATTATGAAATGAAACTACCACTCAAAAACCCCAANGCTANATTTCCGTGTAANCGCTCACAGGCCGAATCACGCATGGCCAGCCTTGCACGCAAATTCGTGAAGAATCCTGANTTTCATGCTGAGTACNGTGCGTTTGTNAATGACATGATTGCAAACTCGTATGCCGAAAAGGTTGAGGATACAACAGAAATCGGCAGAACTTGGTTNCTGTGNCATCATGGAGTTCATNNCCCTGAAAAGCAAAAAATAAGGGTAGTATTTGACTGCTCTGCAAAGTATGATGACATCTCACTTAACGAGGCNCTGTTACAGGGGCCAGATTTGACAAACAANCTAGTNGGAGTCNTATCCAGATTCCGTAGATATCCAGTCGCCATCCAAGGAGANGTTCGCGCTATGTTTCACCAAGTGAAGGTTCGTGAAGAAGACAGGGANCTCTTCCGCTTCCTNTGGTGGAAAGATGGTGATCCATCCAAACCTCTAGAAGTTTACCGCATGGCAGTGTTCCTGTTCGGAACCGTNTGTTCACCAAGTTGTGCCAATTACGCTTTGCGAAGAACGGCNGAGGACAATAAAACAGATTTCCCNCCAGAATCAATACAAGCTGTGTATGATTCATTCTANGTCGANGACTTCCTTGACAGTAAAATGGACTCNAACTCTGCTATTTCTCACATGACAGANGTCAAGAACATAGTCGCGCGCGGTGGNTTCCAAATAGTGAAATTTGCGAGTAACGACCGNAANGTTCTCGCAGCAATACCNGAAAATGAAAGGGCCACCGAACTCAAAGGNTTGGACCTATACAATGACGAACTTCCCACTGAGAGGACTCTGGGTCTGATCTGGGATATAGAAAATGATACCTTGTGTTTCAAAATNAAGACTCNAGATAAACCGATCACTCGNAGGGGCATCCTGTCAGTNCTGAATTCNACCTTCGACCCCTTGATGATAATTCAACCTGTCATGCTNCCNATGAANATGCTNTTNCANTCACTCTGTAAAAACAATCAAGAATGGGACGATCCAGTTCCACCCGANTGTGAAATCCTGTGGCGTAAATGGCTATCGGAACTGATATTTCTGGAAAAATTCAGCATCCCAAGATGCTACGTCCCTCCCCAGTTCGGGGAGACTTGCGACTACCAGCTGCATCATTTCTCTGATGCGTCAGAGAAGGCCTATGGCGCAGTTTCGTACTTACGCTCTACCAATCATGCTGGTGAGGTGCACTGTGCCATTCTCAATGGCAAATCCCGCTTGGTTCCCCTTCGTGGATCAACTATACCAAGGTTGGAGCTATCTGCTGCTACACTGTCAGTCAACAACGACAAGTTCTTTCGAGAAGAACTGAGATTAAAAATCAGCCATTCCTATTTCTGGACAGACAGTACAACGGTATTACGATACCTTGCTAACTCCGATAAATCTTTCAAGACATTCGTTGCTAACCGCGTTAATCAAATCAAAGACGGGTCCAACTTGAAGCAATGGTGGTATGTACCATCTAAGTTGAACCCTGCAGACATCGCCTCGAGAGGCCTTTCTGCCGAAACATTTCTGAATTGCCCTGCTTGGATAAACGGTCCACAATTCCTCTCGAAGCCAGAATCTGAATGGCCCAAACAACCTGACTTCCTCGAAAATGAGAACAACGCCGACCTGGAAATCAAGGTAACCAAAAAATCATACTCTGTGATGGTACCAAATGACGATATTGTCACCCGCGCATTATCGCAATCTTCATCCTGGTACAAATTGAAACGGATCGTTGCATTGATAATGCGCTATAAACACAATTTGAGATCAAAGGCCAAGAAACAGTCCATCAACGTGGGCCCTCTGCGTATTGAAGAACTTGAAAATGCTGAGACGGAAATTATTAAACACGAGCAAAAAACCTACTATCATCGCGAAATCAGCGACTTATCAACAAAGGACCAACTGTCCAAGGGTAGCACTATACACAAGCTACATCCATTCCTCTACAACGAAGTGATTCGCGTTGGTGGCAGGATTTCGTCTGCTCCTTTGAGCTACAACGCTAAACATCCGATCGTCATCCCGCGACAAAGTCCAGTTGCCACACTTCTGCTCCGCCACATTCATGAGAAGACAGGTCACAGTGGCCGAGAATATGTGCTCTCGGAACTTCGTCAAAAATACTGGATCATTAAATCCAGTAATCTTATCAGAAAAATGCTGGCCGACTGCGTGCCGTGTCGAAAAAGGCAGCGTCCACCAGAATCACAAAGAATGGCCGATCTGCCGCAGAATCGCCTCGTTCCTGATAAACCCCCATTCACATATGTGGCCTGTGACTGCTTCGGGCCTTTCCTTGTACGCCGTGGCAGAAGCGATGTCAAGATGTATGGAGTTTTATTCACATGCCTGGTAACTCGTGCGACTCACATAGAACATACTCACTCTTTGGACACCAGCTCCTTCATCAACGCTCTCCGAAGATTCGTTGCCCGGAGAGGACAGGTAATGGAAATTCGAAGTGACAATGGTACTAACTTTACTTCTTCAGAAAAAGAACTGAAGGAAGGAATTAAAGCATGGAATCAGAATCAGATAAACAATGCTCTCTTACAGAAGAATGTAAAATGGATGTTTCAGACACCCGCTGCCTCCCATCATGGAGGCGTCTTCGAAAGGCAGATTCGGACTCTGCGTAAAATACTGAACTCTCTTTGTAATCAACAAAGACTCAATGAAGAATCTCTCGTAACACTGTTATGTGAATGTGAATCTATCATGAACAACAAACCCATCACTGTCGTGTCCACGGACCCACTCGACATGACTCCTATCACACCCAACACACTCTTGCTACTGAAATGCGAGCCACAATTACCTCCTGGTGTTTTCGACTCCAAAGACCTCTACTCGCGTAGGCGTTGGAAACAAGTTCAATTTCTCGCAGACTTATTTTGGAAAAGATGGAGGAGAGAATACCTCCCACTCTTGCAAACCAGACAGAAATGGAATAAAGGTGTGCGCAACATCCAAAAAGATGATATCGTGATGATCGTAGACGATAATTTGCCACGCAACCAGTGGCTCCTGGGACGAATCATTCAAACATATCCTGACAAATCAGGGCTCGTTAGGTCAGTTACGGTTCAGACTAAACTGTCCATTTATACCCGCCCCATAACTAAAATTATCTTGCTCCAGGAGAGACAATAACCTTTGTGTTGTGTTTTGATTTCGTTGATTAATTACCATTTCGTTCGTAAAAACCTGCTGGCTGCGTGAGTGTGTGTATGTGTGGAAATCTCCAAATTCGGAACAAATTTTGAATTTCCAAGGGGCCAGGATGTAGCCGCCGTACGGCCCTAAGGTGTCGCTGTGGCTCCTTTACACTCCCGCCGAGCAAGAAAGTGGACTCTGTGTCATTGTTACCTCATAGCGGTAACTAGGTCTGACGTATCGTGGTGATATTCACTGTTTAGTGCACGTGCGTTAGATGTAGGATCGTTTTGGCATTAGTTCAGTTATTAGAATAGGAATAGTTAGGTTTATTGCATTTCTAGAATAGGGCTAGTTAGGCTAATCCATTCATTGTCTCACTGTTTTGATATCTCGTTACAGTCAAAGTAAATCTATAAATAAAATAAACTAAAAAACCCGGAAGACACATTGTCAAGTAAGATGCTTTGTATTTGATTAGCTTAGTACGTGCTTGCCAATGCTGATTGTATTTCATTTTTAATAGAAAACACGCACCAACAAAGCGAGTCTTTTTCTCTGTGCCGAAAGGGAATATAAGCAGCCAGATATTTCAATCCACCCTGTGGCGCGATCTGCGGGTTGCGGCTACATTGACTACTGAAAATATAATATGCCTCGACGTAAACGCTTTGCATTGGGTTGTGGAGTTTGACCTCACGACGAAACGATACTTTGAGTTTATAGATTTGTATTGTTTTCAATAATCAATATACATGTAATTATACATATGCATAAGACTACTTGGATATGGCGAACCAAGACACTTACGTCGTAATCGCGGGATGAAAACCTAATCAACAACAACAACTACAAAAACAACGGGCATATCGTAAGTGTCCAGTTAACTGCTCGTAAATGCAGGCTGCCTTATTAAATTGCAGGCTATCCGGAAAGCACCGCTTCCTAGACTTGAACGTAGAACATAATATAAATATCTGATTTCATCAATAAACGATTCAAACGCCAGGATGCGAATGGCCTTCTTGGGTCAGTGGAATGCTAACCATACACAGAACTCATTTAGCTAAGTGACCGACCTACGCGTTGAACATGAACTGGTCAAAATCCGTCCGCTGAAAGGTTGATTTTATCGCCATAGAGCAGTAAATGCGCCTAGCACGATACAGAGCTCATAACTTCACGTAATCCGCTTTGATCTAATAGTATTTCGTAACCTTGCGTGTCTGTAGCGGTGTTGGATTTATTAAAATGGTATGGTAAATCTATAGTTTCTGATACCGAGAAGTGGTCAGTAACGACAAACCTCTATCATTGCAGAGTACTCAAATAGGTTATACTAGCACTATAGGCTACTTGGCTAAGTGATATTATTTTGGTACTACATACTTGTCATGTTTTGACTTTTGAAAAGTTGACGGAAATTTTTGGGTATGTATGTATCACTTGTTAGAATGAAGTCATCGTGTTTCCTGAGTGAAATGGATAATGCAGCTGAATGTAAAATATCGATCACTTACAGTGGCCTCGGTGATTTGGGAGTTATTTTAATTTGCCTCCTAATTGGAAAGGCTAATTCCCACAGTCCTGGTTAACTGGTAGATCCCACTGAATCATCCACAACTGGCAAGTGCAATGTCAGGGACAAGTGTAGGCTAACTTTCACGGATGAATACCGAATGATCACCAAAAGCCCGATATGAAATAAGGTACCAGAAATCCCGAGGTCCAAATGATTGGTTTTGATGAAGAGCAACACGAGTTTTATCCGAAAGAAGTGAGTGATCAAAAAACGTTGATTACATCAGCGGGCGAACTCAACGAAGGACTAGATATGTAGGCTACCTGACACTCCGCAAGGTGTCATTAGACGTTTGTGCGACTACGGTGAGAGGAGTCGCCGTACATTTGTGAATTTCGCCGACTCTTTAGTTGCAAACGTTAAAAGTATGGACGTATTCAGTTCTATTCTCTTTTGGACTCTGTTCTCTCTGCAATTGCTGGTATCGGGTGATCTAATTTTCGAGTCTGAGGATGGCCTAGTGGAGCGAGTGGCTAGATCGGCTGACGTCGACGGTAATCATTCACCGATCTCTTTGAGGATAGCTTTCAACGCACGTGTTGATCTCTTTAAGACTCTGCCGGTCTGCATTCTCGATTGTATACTAAAATCAACGCGACTGAAGAAGGATTGGCAGAGCCAAGAAAGCTTGCAGGTACTAGTGGTTGCAGGTTGCATCGTATCTTTTTAAAGGTCCAATTCTACAATTACCGTTCAACACGTGACTACCGATCCATTCATTCAACAGAGTCGAATGAGGACTTGCAGCCCAGGTGAGATGAATTGTGGTAACCAGGTGGGGAAACCAATCGGGACCCGTACCTTTTTGGTCCCATAGTACAGGGGTATTTCATGGGGAACCATGTGGGTAACCCACTAAGCTGGTAGCGAAGACAATATTACATTCCCAGCAGCGTAAGTGTGCCGAGAATTAGACGTAGACATGTGCTAAGGCGATGTCAGAGGTAAACCCTACACGTCATTTCGTCATTTCGAGGCCACGGCCCTTGCTAGCGATTTCCATAACTTGCGAGTGCTTTCTTTCGTCGAGTCATTCTCGGGTCTCATGGCCGAAGAAGCGGAGCCCGGACAAACCTCCTACGGGAATCGAACCGAGGCCGCCCGGTTCTTAACCGCTTATCGTCACCAGTACCCAAATTCAATTCATACGGAGATGGAATTCAATTTGGAAATGTCCCAGCGACCATCATCGCAAATGAATAAATCGGAAACCGATTATAATATGACTTTACTATAGAGATGAACAAACCTTGCTGTAGGAAAATATATAAAAAAAAAAGCATCTATTTCGGAAAACTACTCGGTCACATGTGGGAACCGTATGGAAAATCGACCCGACCCGTCTTCATTGACGAAAATCACAAGTTCCAATTATTTGATCACAGAAATTTTACGAGTAAAATTAATCCTGAGTTAGAAATAGTAGATACAGATAAGGGATAAAGGTAATGGGATCTACGCTAGAAAATTATAACGCACGCTGTGAGGAATTGAGTACTCTAGCAACGGAAATTTAAGTTCACTTCAGCGTGACAAACGGTGAATTTTAAACAGTTCAAATCACATTAACGAAGTAAAGCATGGTAAGGGTTTTAATGTTCGATGTTCGAGCAACCAACAGGGATCGCATAATAGCTAGAAAACTTTACTACATACGGAACCACCTTATTATTCGATGAAATAAACCAAATAACATTGATGGAAAATAAGGATGGTTCCTGTGTGGGTGATATATGGGAAATCTAAGCTCCTCTATAAGTGGATTTCTCATGTTTCAAGGTGATTTGATTACAAAAACTCAACAAGTAAAACTCCCCCGAGTTCAGATTGATAGGTACAATGAGAAGAGACTTATTGCAATCTACCTGGGATTGGTATGGTATAACCACGCATCTTTATGGATGGAAATCCCGCTTGGTTTCGATGTGGGTCACATGTTACTTACCCATTCCGTTTATCCATCCCACCTAACCACTTAAATTCCACTTGGATACCAAGTGGGCGTGCTAGCTTGGAGAAGTTATACTTGTACGAAGACCTGGGTAAGTTTTGCCTTTGCTGCCTGCCTTTACTGCGCGAAAGTTCAGTGGCTGAAAAATCTAAATAAACACACTTGTACCCCTGTTGAATGTAATAGGAATTTTAGTATGCCACTCGATTTGACCCAATGAATGATGCCCATTATTAACCTTATTGGCTACGCTGGTAGTAGGTCGTCGATTTTCAAATAATAGGTATCCATTTCCAGGATTCTGTTCGGTGAAGTAGAACGGAAAATGCTTTTGGCTGGAAATTCGGGAAGGAGAGAAGATCGGCTGCGACGAAACAGCCGACATTTGTTCTGAATGCGGTGACAAACCAGCGTCGGTGTACTCTCAACTTCACTATAACGAGCTTGTCCGCTTCATCCGATCCGTCGTAGTCATCAAACCTTCTTCGCCCCGCGAAAATTACCTGGACAGTTGGATCGTCTCGTCCTACCATCCACGGGTTTGCTTACAGTAGGCAGCATACGCTTGACTTTGTATGTAAATCGTTCATTTCTCTCTCACGACAAACCACGTCGTGCTCCCCAACTGTGGTCGTGCGGGTTACGTCAAATGGATGCCCGGCCATCCTCGTCATTCCGCTTGCTCCTGCATGGTTATCAAGGTTTCTTCACAGTGGGACGCGATCTATCAGGACATGTTCAATCCCCCGCATGGGCAAGCTGAAAGCGTTATTTGCGAGAAATAGTTCTCATGTTGACAATTTGATGTGTTCCTGTTTAAAATACAAACGCACTACGTATTGATCTCTTCCGATGCCGTGGAACGCTACCCATAGCTATTGGTTCGTTAGTTGCTCAAGTGTTGGGTAGCTTACACTACCATTGTCAGCGTCCGCTATAAATGTATACCAAGTAATCATACGCAGAAGTACGTTCAATGTTATATAAGCGGGCTGATGATGACTCGAGCGAAGTCACATCTTGAAGCGACTTGATGGTTATGACAGATTTTGAGTAAAGAGCCTATGAAAACCCATTACTCGCTTGAAGTAGGAATATTGATGAACTGCCCAGAATTTTCTGTGCCAAGCAACACTTGGTTAGTGCGGAACTAAATGTGCATACTCGGGCAGGTGGCGATTGTGTACTGGTGGCGATTGTGTACTAAAGCATTGCGGCCCCTCGTCGTCATCCTGGTCCATACCGGATTATCGCTGGTGTGACCAACGAATGATTGATTGATTTGACTAAAGATCATTAGTGGCCTTATCGGGAATAATCAATAGAGAAAAAGTTGATACCTCTGCAAACGTACATCAGGTTAAAATGTGAATTGGTAGGTATACAAACAAGATTTTGAAGTTCATCTACCCAGTTTTCTGTCGAGACAACTAGCGATTGACGGAGGAGAGCCGACCGGTATAGTACGGCATACTTCCTGCGAAAGTCTTGAGAATCACTAACTTTTTAGACGATGCTATATTTATCTTTGTCTTAATATTCTGTTCGTAGTGTTGTATTAGGGGTGAAAATTATTACCAATTTATACAGAGTAAGACGATAATTGTATTTCGATTTGGGCCAATATACACTCAACAAAAGTTGTGCCATTATGCGATTATTCTTGACACAGAGTCTCATGTCCTGTCCTAGATCACGAATACAGTATTCTCACACAGTTACTCGGGATTCTGGCAAACATTCCAGGAACCGATCTGCTCGAATATAAGATTACCAGTGGAATTTCGGAATTTAATCCCACCGGGCTACGGCTGGCAATTTGAAATCCTGAGTCCCCGAAAATTCCAATGCTCAATTTCAAAGTTACAGTCGCACAAAATCCTGCTAAAATCCAACTTTCAAAGCGGATTCAAATTTCAGATGCATTCGGGTTGACTTGAAATCGATTAAATCCCGATCCTGCTCCGGATCGTGATTGTCTTTGGTCACGAGTGATTGTCTGTTTGTTTGATTTGAGTATTTATAGTGTTTGTCGACTACAATGGTCATTTACACCATGCCAATTATCTTCATCTTTATTCCGAAGCTGCCGGTATGTAGCACGGTCAACTTCTAGGCTTTTTACAGGACATCGCTTACACGGATGAGATGGCGGGGAGGAGCCTAGGTAAACCTCCAACACTAAGGAAGGAATTCCGGGTACTAGATCTTCATCTAGGCTCCTCCTGACCATCTCATCCGTGTAAGCGGTGTTTTGTAAAAAGTCTAGCTGGATACTGGATGTGCTAAAGTCGGCAGCGAGCACGAGTGATGCTAGTTCATAAACTACACCATCACGTTCTGCACGGAATGAGGGTATCACAAAATAATTTGGAATACGCACGAATTTACTGTAGCATCAAGACCCAATGATGCATCCGACGGGAGCGAGAATCTTTCGGGAAGTACTCGATCGGCTTAGTTCTTCTGCTGCTGCAGTTATGTACAAATCATATCAAAAATATGATAGAAATTTTCAATGTTAGTAGAAGTAGGAGTAGATGTAATGTCGTATTTTCCCGACTGGAATTATCAATTTCCCTGACATGACATATGAAGCTACATCTAAGTGGAATTTGAAAATGAACTGTATGAATGGTACTCAGAAAAGTAATTTTATAAAGTAGAATCGGTCCGAGTTCCTAGTCGAGCAGGGCATGGATAGTTAATGGATTGGATATCCGCCAGATTCATTGTGTATGTTGGCAGGGTATTTTTATTTTTTGCCAGCACCAGATTGGAGCCGGATTCATACTTTTTCTGATACAACCGGAGTGGTATCAGAGCCAGATTCCATTCCGAAAAAACATTTTGGAATAGGATTAGGCAATTCGCCGATTTGTCCCGCACTAGCTCCCATACTGTTGGTAGTTATCAGACGTGGCTACTTTCAAAATCGCATACTGCATCTTCGCGCCCAACTCAAAGTGATTAATGAACCCACAAATAGGTTCGATCGTCGCAACTATATTCATAAATTGCCGTGATGGTTGTATATTGAGGTTTTTTATGACTTCACACATAAAATGGATTCAAACTTACGCCAAAATTGATTCGAGAAAATCAAATTGTAAATAGTAGGCATATCAAATCATAGTTCATCTTATGAGCATGGGAATAGCAAATGTCTGTACATTGTACAGCAAGCTTGGCTCGTTTCGCACTATACAGTTCTGCTGTAGCATTTACAGGAAAACCAGACATTAGATTAGAATTAAAATTAGACCATAGAATATCTAGTTGTCCAAGTCTGGCAACTCCACCTGTATCTGGAATAACTGAGTATATTTTTGAAGATTATTTCTGTTAGTAGTGTCATATGCCATTAGTAATTTTATATTAGTCGCAAAGATTCATATCGCAATTTTGAAAGTAGAAACTTCCGAAAAACTGCTGACCATACTTGACTATTTTTCTGACATTTCGTATTCTACTTCTACTTGACATAGTTTTGACTTGTATTGAGAACTGTTGCATCTACTTGTAATCGAGTATAAATTGACGGCGGTATTTCTACGTCGACTTGGTTGACATGCCCTGATATTAGCTTGTAACGCAGCATCCTAAAATTGAAAAAATAACCAGGAGCCATATACGTTTAGTTGACAATTTGGATTGAATTCGAATCGCCTAAGGCATCTGAAATGTGTACTGATATTGCCGCCTTTACTTGCGTTATGCTTGTAAATAAGCGAGTTATAACACAATTTTGCAACTCTCCTACGCATAGTATATTACTCACCAACAACATATTTGATTTCACATTCACGGAGTAAGAGTCTGCCAGTAATAGCAATCAGTCCCTGAATCTAAAAAAGAAGCAGATTTGTGCATATGCACAGATCGTGTGTATGTCATATCATGAGTCGAGAAGTGCATATATTAGGATTTGTTTATATTGATCAAAAGGCAGTTTGATAAACTTTGGCAAGGCTATGTTTGCCTATTCATATTGGTAAAAACATTGAAGCCAAGCTAATCCGTGCATTGTTACACACCGAGTTGACCGCAGTAGTGTGCGTTGCTACTCAAGCAGTAAATGTAAATTACTACTCAATGACAAGTATATAGAAGTGGCAATGTCAAATCCATGTCAAAACTGCATCAAATAGAAATAAATATATGAACAGAACTCAGAGAAGTAGTTTCAAAAGAAGTAGTCTGGTTGATGGGTCACATACTCTAAGCAAATAGCAGTGTTGGCATCAAGTCACTACCTTCGAGTCACCAGTCATCTCGAGTCATTGCACATTTTGACTCGAGTCAAGTCAAGTCAATCGAATTTCAAAGGTCGCTCGAGTCAAGTCAAGTCACTCGTTTTTTGAGGTGACTCTAGTCAACTCGAGTCAATTCATGTCAAGTCACAATTCAAGTCAAATTGAATTTTTCAAGTATGAGTGATGATTCAAAGTCATTAAATATTGCCAGTTGTGTGAAAGACAGATTAATTTGCCATTTATCTTGAAGCAAACAACGAATATAAAGTTGAGTATACATACAAAAATGCATTGTATCGCTGACGCACACCCCGAACTGCTAATAAAAACCTGAGTAATTCTATACCTGCATGCTACAGTCTGGTATTACACTGGGTAACAATTTTAAACGGAAAATTTGTTGACTTTGATTTTGCACTCTATTCAGGCTAATTTTGGGGTGCTGATTTAAAAATTGCCGCCGGTATTCTTTTATCACGCCAAGTTTTTGCTCTACGACATATGCCCGCAATATGCAAATTTTCACGAATTTCGCAATATTACTTTTCCATAACGTATAAAAATCCACAGTTTTACCATATAATAAGTTATATAGCCAAGGGCGCAATCGTATCATTAAGAAAAAAGGTACTGGTATCGATATAAGCCGATGATTTCACTCATTTGTGGTTGGAGAATGCAATCATCCGATGATATTTCATAGTAGACACATATTTGATGCAAACTACAGGATATGGCAGGCAAAAGAAACAATGCATTTACTATCAGCTATAGGTCCAATGCCCGATTCAGCTTATCCAGTGTAACTTGGAACTCCTATACGCTCGATGATTTGGATCAAAATTAGGATCTTAGGGATAGCACGCCTAATGATGAAGATTTTGAAATCTAAGATGATTCAGAACGTAGAACGTAGAACGTACACTCTAAGCCAGAGGTCTCAAACACGCGGCCCGCGGGCCGCATGCGGCTCGCAAGAGCATTTTGTGCGGCCCGCGACGGCATTTTGGAATTTTAAGTAATCAACAACATATTCAAGTGACATATCCTTTTTAAATATAAGGACTTGAAGTTCATCCTGAAACTACTATAAAAATCACTGAAATCTCAACAATCTTGTTTAAAATAGACATTTTAAATCAGCGTTAGATTTTGCCTTCGATTATTATTGGAACATATCACTGACAACTTAAATTTAATCATTATTGAGCCATAGTAATAGCATTGCTTCAGAACCATTTTAGAGATCGTACCCTTGTGATTCCATCAAGTTTTCTCGTAGCCCGTGTCCATTTTTAACATAATTCTGATTGTAGCCTCCCTATATTGAAATCAGAAAGCCCATTCACATAAAATCGCGCATAGCGCGAAGACTATTTTCCAGTTGAATAAATTGGGCAAGAAAATATTCCACAGCATATAGGCCTAATTCCATAATGAATCTCGTACACCCTGGTGTGATGCTTCGTAATTTTGTTAAAAATGGACACGGGCCAGGAGAAAACTTATTAGAAGCACAAGGGGTACGATCACTAAAAAGGTCAAGAAACAGTACTATTACCATGGCTCAATAATGATTATATTTAAGTTGTTATTGATATGTTCCAACAATATTCGAAGGCAAAATCTAACGCTGATTTAATTTGACTTTGGCAATAATAATAGCTTATACTAATCACGACTCTATCAATACAGGGATTAGGCCACATCGCTCAAATGCTATAATATCAGATCAATATTCAGTACATTTTAAAATATTCTACATGAAATTGTGGCATGTCAAAGTTCCACTAGCTGCAATATAATAACCCGACAGTTTTACGATGTCATGATGCATCCTCTCTATGATGTCCATAACTCATTAATTAAAAAAATAGGCCCGGCACAAAATCAATTTTATTCAAATATTTTAAAACGTTTTTTTTTCGTGGCAAGAGTGAATAATACAATAGTAAGTTACATTTCCACGATGTTTGTGGAATGTCTGTGTACAAGGTCCGTCAAATAAGGCCTATTTGGAAATTATACATCTAATATCCCTATTATTGATGCTGCGGCCCGCGGCGTCATCAAAAACTAGGAAATTGGCCCGCGAACACATTTGAGTTTGAGACCTCTGCTCTAAGCGAAAAGAGTGGGTATACACACCCCAAAAGGTGGTACACGATAACAGAACTTACGTAACCCTGCGGGTGTATATGACCAGAATTCACCCCATTCCTTGCGGTGTACATTGGATATTTCACCCTACCCATTAGAATTTATAGGGGTGTAATTTCAATATATACACCCTACTTGAAATCCTGTATCTTCTTCCAAATGGCACAATATTGCAAATAAACAATCTTGATTGCATATATTCGATATCAATTGAACCATAATAACATAAAATGGAAATCTATTTCGTGAAATAACAAAGACAGAGATCCCAGCGACGGAGAAAAATATTCACTGAAAATACTGCTCGAAGAACATTGCTCATGTAATATTGGGAAGTCGCCTCCTCCAGGTTTTCGCAAAACACTCTTGTACGGTGAAGGTTGAGTCACTATCTTCAGCAAGAACTTGTGGCATCATCCTGAAATCAAAATGCATATTCACAACCCAATTAACAGGCACATATGCTAACATGCATAAACTGGAAGATTGATAACTTAACGAAAGACCACAAAATAGAAGCCGTTACGAAGTATATATATTTTCGCAAAGTACTTACAAAAAATCAGATGTTTCACTTGCTAAGGCATTGCAGCACAGACTGTAGCCCGATAGGGCGAACTTACCGCTATAGGAAACATATTCACACACGATCACAGTATGTGTGGGCAATTAGGCATCGACAAGATGGAAATTTATTGATAGTTCTTATGAAAACCGCATGTAACAGGCAGTGTTGGACAACTAGAAAACGTTCCCTTTTTCCAAATTAGATTGGAATTAAATTATAACTACAAGTTTTTTTTCGAATTAGAATAGAATTAAAATTATAGCTACACAGTTTGAAATTAAATTGAATTAATATTAAAATTCTACCTAACAGTTTTTTTCAAATTAGATTAGAATTAGAATTACTGAAATCGCGAAAAGATGAATCAAACTCCGTTAATATCAAATCAGAGTTCATCTTATGAGCATGAGAATAGCAAATGTCAGTACACTGTACAGTAGGGGTGTTCGAAAATGACTTTTTCTTTCAAATTCTACTGGCTACTTGATAAAACTGTTAGGTTACCTAATTGAAGCCTGCACACCAAATTTGGTTCGATTCCAACCAGTAGACGCATTGCTACAGGAGAAGAAAGTTTTTTATTTATTATGTGAAAATGAATAAAAAAAGATTTAAAATTTTCTGTTCACTCCATTGTTATGTTGTCTATAGAAACAATGCTCAACCGATTTGGCTCAATTCCAACCAGTGGAAGCGGAGTTATTGCCGTCGCAAAATTTTGGATTTGAATAAAATACTATTTACGGTGACCGATTCTTTAATCATTTATTACAATTGTACCCACCGTAAATACTATTTTATTCAAATCCCAATTTTCCGATATCAATAACTCCGCTTCGGCTGGTTTGAATTGAGCCAAATTTGGTGGGCATCGTTTCTATAGACAACCTTACAATTTCATGGGTGAACAGAAAATTTTGAAATTTTTTTACTCATTTTTAAACAATAAATAAAAAACTTTCTTCTCGTGTAGCAATGCGGTACTGGTTGGAATTGAACCAAATTTGGTGTGTAGGCTTCAATTCGGTAATCTAACAATTTTATCAAGTAGCCAGTAGAATTTGAAAATACAAACTCATTTTTAACACACCTACTGTACAGCAAGCTTGGCTTGTTTCGCACTATACAGTTCTCCTGTAGCATTTCCAGGAAAACCAGACATTAGATTAGAATTAAAATTATACCATAGAAAGATTTCATACATTCGATTAGAATTGGAATTAGAGCACAGAAACATTTCACAAATTAGAATACCTTCAATTAGGATAATTAGACAACTAGAGTATTTATAGTTGTCCAAGTCTGGCAACACCGCCGAGATTAGGAATACTGAATATATTTTTGAAGATTCTTTCTGTTAGTAGTGTCATTTGCCATTAGTAATTAATAATTGTATATTAGTCGTGAAGATTCATATCGCAATTTTCAAAGTAGAAACCTCCGAAAAACTGCTTACCATACTTGACTATTTTTCCGACATTTCGTATTCTACTTCCGCTTGACGTAGTTTTGACTTGTATTGGGAACTGTTGCATCTACTTGTAATCGAGTATAAACTGACGGCGGTATTTCTACATCCACTTGAGAAGCAACGCTGGTACCTTTGACCATCTCTGCTTTGGTTTACCTCATATATGCGACTACGAAATTTGACATCAGGTGTCGTTAACAAAGTTGTCATACCTGCTGGCTCGATAACGAGTCTTTCAGTTTTCGCAGCATACTCCTAAACTCGGTTAGTTCCTGTGATATAATCTTGCTCTTGCAGCATGCAGTCTTTAAGCAGCATCCTAAAATTTGAAGAAAATCAGAGATAGAGATGCGTGGACTTGATTTAAATTTGACTACTTGGTATTAATCCAAAACTCGAAAGTTTCCTGGTTGGGCAATATTGACTTTCAGAATGGATTCAAATCGACCACAGATACAGGTCTGATAAAAAACCTTGACTTGCCTTATACATGGAAATTAGCACATAGCTGGATGCTATTGATTACCTTGCAATATGTGCTTTTTGATAACGATCCATCACTGTTTCGCAGCATACGGTTTTACGGTTCAATGCAACTTCGACTTGGTTGAAATGCCAGTAGTAGTGGTAAGCTGATTATAGGCGGTCAATGAGCGAGCGCCGCGTGTCCAGCCACGCCCACTTTCAAATTTAAATATTCCCGCGTATTTTTTTTTCAATTTTTTTTTTTAATTTTGCTGACGTTGTCCCACTCGAATTTCGATTTTCAAAGACACCCTCTATCAGCTATGTTGGTTAATCTGATCACGTTGGCTAATAATAATGGATAAACATTTAACAGTAATATATGAAACTGCAAATATTATCGACGAAATTACTG
>ATSW01118950.1:0-13318 GCA_000444245.1 Botryllus schlosseri
GTCGACACCATATAGGTATAGATAACTAACCGACGTAGGTTAGTTATCTGTAATATAGGACACTATGATACCATCGTCTGTTGTTTTTGCGGCGTCATATCTGATATCAGACGAGTGCAACGAAAGCAGTGGTGACAAATAGCGATGTCGGCAGAATTCGTCAGATGTGTTGAACTAGCCATTACGATTCGCAAATTTATTCATCCTCAAGTCATATAAAATAAGCCAAGTCATTGACTTGGGTCGTGTCATGCGTAATGACTCGAGTACAAGTCGAGTCAATCCAAATATTGACTCGAGTCGAGTCGAGTCATTTTCCCATTTCAAGAAAATGACTCGAGTCGAGTCACAAAAAATAAGCTACCGTTTTGGGTTTATTTTTTTGTAAATCTGATATACGTGTCTCACGAACCATGAACCTCACCACACATCACTGTTGTACTTGTAATTGAGTAAAAATCTACGGCGCTATTATCACTTTTACCCGATTAGCGACTTTGACCAACCATCGTGGCACGAACCTGTACACAAGCAGAATTCGACAGGACGAAAACTTCATGCTTTGCTATTGGCAATATCGTCAGCTATACTTGCTGATTGGTCACCCAATAAAGCCGCTCATCTCGTTGCAGTTTCTGTGGAGCACTCTTCATTTGCGCAACTTCGTCTTCCAATCGTTGACAACTACATGGTAGGCCCGCATCACCTTTGGATCCCTTCTTACCCACTTTCCCGATTTGACCCGGTATACCAGCGGGACCGTGTTTACCAGGCCGTCCAATATTGATTGTTGCCTCGCGTTCAACAGGACACGATATTGATATGGATTGCGCGTAGACCTGTGCTTCTATGCGTGGTAATGTAAGAACGCACAGTAGGCCTACTGCAGTAGTATAGTAGATCGCTCTGGAGGTGGCAGGGGCTCTTATGGGTGCGGCGGTGATTCGCCTGGAAACCCGGGGTGGTGACTCGCCTTTTTAGACCCCCCTCTCGGCGGTGAGTCGTCATGTGTTCTTATGGGTGCGGCCGTGATTCGCCTTTTCAGGTATAGCTCGTGGCGGTGATTCGCCGTGAAAACTCGTGGTTGTGATTCGCCTTTTTTGATATAGGCTGTGGTGGTGATTCGCCTGTCGTGTATTCTTACGTGGTCTCTGGTGATTCGCTATGTGTTCTTATGGGTGCGGTCGTGAATCGCCCTTTCGGGTATATGCATCTCTCGCACGGTGTTGAATAGGTATCAGGTATGGTAAATAGTCACGTGATTGATCCTTAGTTAATGTGTATGTCGCAAATTATTATATATGACCGATTCGAGTTAATCCTAACGTTTACGGCGAGCGCGACTTCGATATATCGTTATTCTTATGGCCGCGGCGGTGATTCGTACTTTCGGATATAGACTGCGGGCGGCATGTCGTACTTTCAGCAAAAAGGGTGTGAAATAGTTTGCTAATTCTAGGAATCACTTGCAAGGTAATATTTTGGAAATTAGTTTACCACAGAGCCGGCGTAGACGGCGATTCGAATACCAACAATAGCCGCGTTCACATACTATCACTTCAAAAAGGTGTGGAATATTTGTAAAATCCTACGAGCGCTCACATGATAACACATCAGACATAGCCGTCTCTCGTGGTTCGGTGTTACAGAGGTAGGGATCACGCACAAGTAATATTTTTGTAATTAGTTTGTCTCAGAACCGGCGTAGACGGTGATTCCAATACCAACAATAGCCGCGTTCACAAACTAACACTTCAATAAGGCGTGAAATAGGTTGCAAATCCCGCGACCGCGGACAAGATAACACCTCAGACATAGCGATCACTCGCGATTTTCTGTTACATACATACCGATCGCTCACAATGTAATATTTTGGTAATCAGTATGTCACAGAACTGGATTTCGCCGGTAAGATTTAATAAGTAACGAATAACAGAACCATCGCAGACAGTGATTCGAATACCGACAAATTATCACTTAATTTTGATCCAACCCTAATCCTTTGCGAAGTTAACGCTTATTCGAAAAGGTGTGAAACAATTGTAAAACCCGACGGTACAGGATAATGCATCAGACATAACGATCCAGTTATTTTTGGGCGTCGGAATCCATTCGCGAGATGTACGTTAGATAAATTGAGATAAACCGAAATGAAATATTTTGACTTTGGCATAGTATGAATTGAAACAGGTTTGACAAACATGACTACCAACTTTGATCCAGTCACATTTCAACATTATACTTTGAAACAATCCTTGGAACTTGCAACTCTATTCGTGATCCAGTTTTCCGTTTGTCAAATAGAGTTTCAGTAAATACTATCGCGATATTTTAATGTGTTAATGTGTATTTTAATGTGTTACAATAGAATCAATCAATGAAATATCGCCCGTTGTAAACATTTCCAACTTGACAACCGCTTGCACATAACGCGATCGAGTTGCAATGCGATGAGTGGAATTGCAATCGAAATATTTCAACCTACTTTGTCATATCGCGATTTGAAGTAGACTTGTCAGACATGCTCGCAAACTTTCCCACCGTTGTATTTCGGGTTAATTTATTCACACGATCACCATCTCGCTGTCTTCGCATTTACACAAGCGCCTACTGTTCCCGCTCGCAATTTCAACACGACATTTCCACTTGTCACAATAGCAGATTATTCACATATTGATATGGAACAAAAGAAATCTTGAACAAGTTAGCGGGTTATGTTTTGTTGTAATTCAGTGTACGGAAATAGTATTACGTCTCGACATCTTACCATCTTACCATCCTACCATATTCAAAGAGTCAACCACAAAAACATTGTCGAGTAAATCCGTTTGTAACTTACCCGACCAACTCAAACAGTATCAGTAAGAAAAACAGCCAAGCATACACGAGTCGATACCAACACTAAATCCTAAAATCCATAACAAGTTCGGTTGTATTCATGTCTCTACGACACATCTTTTTTTTTCAACTGTAAAAGTCGTTACTATTTTGCAAGACAAAGAAAGTAATTACTACTCGATATATTTTATAAACCAAAGTAATCACTACTCGGTGCAAGTGACTTGAGATTAACATACTATGTTTGAGTATACGAGATTTGAAGGTCTGATCAACGTAGTTGGGAATTCATTTCTTACAATCGAACGCTGGTGTTATATTCAAAATTATCATGATGTAAACATAAGGATTGACACATTGATTTGACATATGTTATAGTTGATCATGAATTGATTATTATATTATTCGCGTTAATTAGACAAGGCGTTGTGGTAAATGTTATGACAGCAACAAACTTTTCAGTACCAACGTTATTAACATATTAAGTTGTTTATTAATATTATTATTATTATTGGTAAAAACGATGAAAAGATATTGACGGTTTTCACATTAAAGCCTTTTGCGTCACACCATAGCATGCATATGAGAAATGCACAAACTTGTCATCCAAGAAATATTAGAATGATGAAAAAATAAATCGTCGACAGAGGCATACACAGGCATATTTGAGTGATCTGTAGGCACACATCCAATTCGGAGACATAACCACTACGAATTCAGAGATATAAACATTTAAATAAAACGCCTTGTTTCCTTGACATACTGAATGACATGATCCAACATGCATTCACTAGTTAATAGGTCTACTGTATTAAAAAGACTGTCATTATTAATATAGCGTTTCAGATTCGCACGTTGCCGTACATACTTCAAACAGTCCATTAGATAATGATCGACGGTTTCGGGCAACGAACATTGTTCACATAGAGGAGAATCATTGCATCCAATCTTATGCAGGTGGTAGTTGAGCCGACAATGGCCTGATCTCAACCGAAACAGAATGATTTGCTCTTTTCTCGATGCTAAACTTGGTAACCTCTTGTAAATCGTGTCTGTGATGAGCTTGTACTGACTTCCGGTGTCGCTTGTCCTGTACAGTTGATCCCAGTTGTTTCTGCACGAGTTCCAAAGGAGCGAGTATGCATCCCCTACGGAGACGAAGTCCAACTGTTGACGGGGCAGTGTTTCTGATGCTGTAGCGCTTCTTGCAAATTGGACGGCGATTTCATTGTGCTGAATACCACAGTGTGCTGGAATCCACACAAGTGATACTGTGACCTCGCGTTGTTTCAATTGGTGTATCTTCTCGACTATCTCGGTAATGAGGAGAGGAGCTGCGAAATTGAAATTTGCTATACACGTTAATGCGCTTAAGCAATCACTGAGTATTGCCACTCTACTGTGGATATTATTCAGCACCCAAGATAGGGAATCTGAAATAGCGATTAGTTCGGCTGAGAATACTGAAAAATAGGACGGCAATGAATTTGCAGACGTAGTAATATTTGGAATATGATAAGCGTATCCACACCCTGTCTCAGTCTTGGATCCATCTGTGAAAATCTGAGTGTAGCCATGATATGTAGAGAATATATGATCTAATGATACTGATTTTCTGACATCGGGGGGATATATCTTGCGTATTGAGTGGCACAAAGAAAGGTCCACATTTGCTGTTAAAATTGTCCATGGAGGAGTCGTCGAGATTTCGCTTCCACAAATCCGTAGTTGGTCAATATCAGCAACCCTAGATAGGATATTAAAGGTGACGAGGATATTAAAGGTGACGAACCGTCTATTTAGCAGACTGTATGTTTCTTCCCACGAGCTTTCGAGTATATCATTGGCCAGATTGTCCTGTTGCGTTTTTAGATGGGAGCGATACTTTGAGCATTTCAACGCATGTCTATTTTTCAAAGGCATGTCATTGCATTCGGCCTCTAGGACGCATATCGGCGTGCTTCTCATAGCCCCAGTGCATATTCTGAGTGCCTGGTTACGTAATGTCTCGATTTTTGTTAGATGCGTCTTTGGGGCGAAAAAGTAAGCTTCCATACCATATTCTAAGACAGATCTAATAAGAGTTTTATATATAACTAACAGGGTTTCTTTACATGCGCCCCACGATGTGCCACAAAGCATTCGCATAAAGTTAATCCTCTTCATACATTTGTCAGCGATATAGGTGATATGACGTTGATAAGTCAGTTTACTGTCAAAATAGATACCGAGGTATTTGAAAGAGTTCACAAACCGTATTGAATTTTCCCCCACATAGATCTCGGGCATTGTGTATTTTCTTTTCTTTGTGAATAAGATGGCCTCTGTTTTTTCGACAGATATGATAAATCCCCATTTTTCGCACCATCTTTGAATCTTGTTGAGGTCATCCTGTATTCGGTTCTTGAGATCCTGTATCTTTAGCGACGTCTCCCAGATAACACAGTCGTCTGCATATAAACCAAATTGACAAAGCAATGTTGAGGGTAAGTCATTAATCATTATTGAAAACAAAATTGGACTAATTACACTCCCCTGCGGTATGCCATTCTCTAATATATACCTTTCGGATAAACTCGCGCCTACCCGCACTTGAAACGTCCTGTTTTGGAGAAAATTTGCTATCCATGACAACATGTAACCGGCGACACCCATGCATTTCAGTTTGAAGACAACTGCTTCCCGCCAGACCATATCATAAGCGCGCTGTATGTCGAGGAATACTGCGAGTACGAATCTTCCCTTATTGATAGCTTTGTATATATCATCGTGCAGCCGCATTACATTGTCCAGTGCTCGTCTTCCCCGTCTGAAACCACATTGCGACGAATTCAACAGTCTGTTCTTCTCTAAGTACCAATTAAGTCTAGTCGTTATCATCGTTTCTATTATTTTGCAAAAGTGACTGGTCAAGGAAATCGGTCTGTATGAATTGGGCGACGACACATCCTTATTCTGTTTCGGTATAGGGATAACTATGGAATGCTTCCAGTCTTGCGGTATATCCCCTCTTATCCATGAAAGGTTGATAATATTCAGCATATTTTCCAGTCCTCCAGAAGGAAGGTGTTTGAACATTGAATAACACAAGATATCAGCTCCAGGTGACGTATTCTTTTTTCCGTTTATCGCCATCAACAACTCCTTCATGGTAAATAAATCATTAAGCTTGTCGTTGCTTTCGGTATTTCAGGTACATTGTGGTACTACCAGTGGGATACTGCGTGTAAACGTTGGCGAAAAATTACTGGAACTGCTTACTTTTTGGAAAGTCCGTGCAAGAACATCGGCTTTCTGTTTGCTTTCCGTGATATTCCTATACCATCAATCTTCAACGTTGCTACTGACGTGTTATTCGATTTATCAGAGAGAGATTTAACAACCCTCCATACCTGTTGGAAATTGGCTTTATTACCGAGATTATCGCAATACGAAGTCCATGATTCCCGTTTACATGCTAAAATTGTTCTTCTGCACTCGGCTCTCATATTAAGTTGTAAAACTATACGTGTCTGAAATGTTCTTGATAGGAAAATTACTCCACCTCGGTAACAATCACTCTGCGTATCGCGATATCAGGAAATATTTTACAAATGTAATTGTTTCCAGTAACCAAGACTAAAGATGAAACAACAATATCGGTATTATTACATTCAACAACCAGTACAATTATTAAAATCTATCGTTTGCGATAAACAACGCTAAAGATACAATAATTCCATTATTCATACATTGAACATCCGATACAAAATGCTTTATTATCCCGATTCGCAACGGGTAATCGAAACGACTAAGTGTAGAGTCAGTGTATCAGAATGACACGTCGTTACTATTGAATCCAGCAATTGATACGATTTGTTGTCGGGATTTGTGACAGCGCATTGAAACATACACAACTTACAGAGTGTGAAAATATCACTTTGGGTATCGAGTACCGTTTGAAGCGTGCGATCAATACATAATTCCGGTCGCACTCTCTAAGACATTGTGAAGTCTACAGATTTACACTTCAAGACTTTGATCAACACAGAAGCAATTTGGAATATCTTTACTGGACCATCCTATTCTACTAGACTTGAGTATACGCAAAACTCATAGCATTGACAAAATCGCAATAGGCGCTACACTGAAATCTACAAAATGTGTTTGTATTGTTGCTCAAAGTAGTGATCATAAATTATCATTTGAATCTTCTAAAGTAATTGTAATCATAAAANCAAACTTGCGNAAGTCNTTACCATAACAAAAGAANATNGTAGGTTGNTTGCTAAATGTATGCCGGAAATATTTGTAGAACGCTCACGACCAAAGAAATCGGAAATTTTNNCCATTGTCATTCGTCAAAGTAAANGTCGTCACAATACTCATCCCGTAAAAGATCTTACTTGTATGTGATTGAATCGCCGGTAATTAACTCGCTAAATCAAACCCNAAGGAAATTTCACTCACTCATCGGATTATGATATTAAANAGCGTCGCTTAATCGGNGTNGATNNTTTNTTCTAAATGCAAATCATATACCTAGCCAGCAGAAAACAATTTTCACGAACCTGCTAATGAAACCAAGTGGTGTGTCTTCGTTCAATATTTTGTTTGTGTCAAATACTTTGCAATAAACACNCTGGAGTGATTGAGCTTTACATCATCAAGCTGTCATCTGTAAATCGACATTACATCCGACTTGTAACTCTATCGTTTAACTAACCGAGTTGTATGCACAGTTTGATATTTTTGTCATTTAGTGATTGCCGAACATACCAAACGATACACATTCACTTCCGAAATACTGCGTTGATCATAATTTCCGTCATCGTGATAAGCGAAGTACATTTGTTTCGAATTCATAACAACCGGCTTTTCTATGACATGATAAATTATTGACAAGTTCTGCTTAGAAGATTGGTTGCATATCAGGAAAAATAATATACCACTCATATTAATGCTGTTACTCCATTCATCGGTATTTTTTCCGTTGTCGATTTTCAAACGAGTAAAATTTATTACTTGAGTTGATCCGCTTACTATATCTAAATGTAAACTCACTCGTCTTTCAAAACCACAACGAACAACGATAAAAAAAAGTATGCAATCAAACACAAGTTTTTACATTTGTAGGACACTAATTATTATTCCATGCATCTCATTACATACTAATTGTATATGAAAGATATTCATGGCACACGAAAATATTCGATATATTCTCATGCTACGAACATACGCAATGATTGGTGACACTTTCGAACTGTTTCGATGTCACAAGAACTTTATTGTCTGAATGGTTGTTCATGTATCTTAATAATCAAATAGTTCAACACAGAACTAGTACTAACAGAAACATCAGAGTTGTTTACACAAAAGTTTGTATGTGTGCAGTATGCGAATACCGTGTGTAAAAGTCCAGCACAATTGCAGTATCCATCCGAGTTTAGTTAACACAAATTTATTACAACGGAGCCGCGTAAACTTTCGTGAAAGAAAAGCATACTCACTTCCAGAGGGTTCTATCAATGTTATAGCAATAAATCAGCTACTCCAACAAAAGAGTACATATGTTTTCTAGTCACGGTCCTTACATCTTTCACATAGATCAATCTACTTTGCTAACGAAAAGTGCTGAGTCATCACATGATTGTCCTCACAACAAAACAAGCAGTAGATGGAGCTGTATTAAAATGTTGCTAACCCTTTGCACACCAGTGAAAAATCATACAACTAATATGTTTTGTGAGTCGAATTGTTTTCAGCGTCAAGTCTCCTGTTGAAACGTACATTAAAACAGCGCAAATCCAATTAAAACCATGAATCTATTTTCATTTGACCCCAAACTGCCATACACAGAAAACTAAATTTTCTTTCCCAGACACATACTTGTAACCAATCGCTTTCATTATACACACAGCCCCATAAAAGTATTTACTTTCTACAACATAGACATTCCGATGTAGTCAAGAAATATTTTTATTAATCAAAATCATCAACTTCTGTTCGCGGTGTCAGTGTGTGCATGTCATACCTGTGGGTCTCGTGTTAAAATGGACACGACACGACTGAATGCAAGGAGATAGAAATCGCATCAACCTACATGTGGTTACGGTTTTAAAACGAATTATCTCTTTTGCATTGATCGAGACCGAACAAGTTAGTTACATGTATTCACGGTCATGATTGTGTTTGTCATAGGCGAGTGATAGGGTTACTACCCCGACTAATCAAATCAACATACAACAACCTTATGACACTCATAATAGTAATTTTATTCATTCCCTTCGTAATTGTATACACACGAAAATTATATTGTACAACTCGGCAACTACGTTTAACAAGACCAACCACACTACCAGCGTTGAACACACGATACCTATACCCAAGTAAAAATATCATTTTCATTTGGACAACTGACGTTTACCTGTGTAAAATTACCATTTTCACTTGGAGGTCTGTCGTTACCTGAGTAAAAACACCATTTTCCTTTGGAGATCTATCGTTTACACAGAGTACCAATACATTTTCACTTTGGGTTCTATCCTTTCGTAGAGTAACAAAACCCTTGACGTTTGCGAATCTATTTTTTTCCTACAACAACAAACCATTTTCACTTGGAAAAATACTTTTACTAGAGTAACTAATCATTTTCTTTTAGAAATATATTTTCTCCCTGGGTAACAAACCCTTTTCGTTTAGAAAACTATCATTTACCTGAATACCAATACCGTTTTCACTTGGAAATTTACCTTTTCCCTGGGTAACAAACCATTTTCACTTGGAAATATATATTTACCTAGAGTAAGAACACCGTTTTCCTTTGGAGATCTGACATTTACCCAGAGTAATAATACATTTTCACTAGAAAATCTGACATTTACCTGTGTAACAATACCGTTTCACTTGGAAATCTATCTTTTCTCTGGGTAACAAACCATTTTCGTTTGGAAATCAATCGTTACCTAGAGTAACAACCCATTTTGGTCTGGAAATATATTTTTCGCCTGAGTAATAACCCATTGTCGTTTGGAAATATATTTTTTCTCTGAGTAACAACAAAATTTTCGCTTGGAGATGTGATGTTTACCTAAGTAAAAATACCATTTGAGTTTTGAAATCTGACAACCACACGCATCAATTTGGTATTTGTTGTATTGGTGACAGTTTGAAATTGATTACAACGAACAGTGACGAAAATATAAACCGACAACCGGTTTCAGAGTATACCCGCGTCGATCGNATCGCATCTATATCNTCGGNTAACCACATGAAATAACAGCATACCGTTGTATATCGAAATGTATGCTTTGGAAATCGACGAATATTGTGTGTCCTGGTGTGTGTCCGGGTTCGTGCTTTAGTTTTTCCACAGAGTNCATATGTCTGAATAAAACACCACCTCNACTTTGGTACCTGGTTGGTACACGGATAACGGTAGTCGGAAATCGATGAATTTNTGTTTCCGTCGTGCTAACAATTCCGGGTTGAGTTTTCTCACACATGTTTACTATATTATGTCTTTACTGGNCAATACATTTCGCTCCAGTCAGCTGAAACCGGAAACCCTNAGAAAGTGTGTNGACCAGATCCGGATATTCACTCATGAACCAACGACCAATATTCAAGTAAACATGTTACAACCCGTGTTTTGTCTCCATGAAAAATACCAATGCATACACCACCACATCAAGTACGTCACGATTGTTTACCCACACAAGTATACGCATAAACGAGGTGTTGATAGAATGCGTCGGTGTACAAATATCATGGAAAACAAATTCATGTTCTCAAGTCTCATCATGCGACGACTCTGTACATTCAATGTGGGCATAGATGACTTGGAGACTACGTTGATAGGACTTTCAAATCTCGTATACTCAAACATAGTATGTTAATCTCAAGTCACCTGCACCGAGTAGTAATTACTTTGGTTTATAAAATATATCGAGTAGTTAGTAATTACTTTCTTTGTCTTGCAAAATAGTAACGACTTTTACAGTTGAAAAAAAAAAGATGTGTCGTAGGGACATGAATACAACCGAACTTGCTATGGATTTTAGGATTTAGTGTTGGTATCGACTCGTGTATGCTTGGCTGTTTTTCTTACTGATACTGTTTGAGTTGGTCGGGTAAGTTACAAACGGATTTACTCGACAATGTTTTTGTGGTTGACTCTTTGAATATGGTAAGATGGTAAGATGTCGAGACGTAATACTATTTCCGTACACTGAATTACAACAAAACATAACCCGCTAACTTGTTCAAGATTTCTTTTGTTCCATATCAATATGTGAATAATCTGCTATTGTGACAAGTGGAAATGTCGTGTTGAAATTGCGAGCGGGAACAGTAGGCGCTTGTGTAAATGCGAAGACAGCGAGATGGTGATCGTGTGAATAAATTAATCCGAAATACAACGGTGGGAAAGTTTGCGAGCATGTCTGACAAGTCTACTTCAAATCGCGATATGACAAAGTAGGTTGAAATATTTCGATTGCAATTCCACTCATCGCATTGCAACTCGATCGCGTTATGTGCAAGCGGTTGTCAAGTTGGAAATGTTTACAAAGGGCGATATTTCATTGATTGATTCTATTGTAACACATTAAAATACACATTAACACATTAAAATATCGCGATAGTATTTACTGAAACTCTATTTGACAAACGGAAAACTGGATCACGAATAGAGTTGCAAGTTCCAAGGATTGTTTCAAAGTATAATGTTGAAATGTGACTGGATCAAAGTTGGTAGTCATGTTTGTCAAACCTGTTTCAATTCATACTATGCCAAAGTCAAAATATTTCATTTCGGTTTATCTCAATTTATCTAACGTACATCTCGCGAATGGATTCCGACGCCCAAAAATAACTGGCTCGTTATGTCTGATGCATTATCCTGTACCGTCGGGTTTTACAATTGTTTCACACCTTTTCGAATAAGCGTTAACTTCGCAAAGGATTAGGGTTGGATCAAAATTAAGTGATAATTTGTCGGTATTCGAATCACTGTCTGCGATAGCTGAGACTCGTTACTTATTAAATCTTACCGGCGAAATCCAGTTCTGTGACATACTGATTACCAAAATATTACATTGTGAGCGATCGGTATGTATGTAACAGAAAATCGCGAGTGATCGCTATGTCTGAGGTGTTATCTTGTCCGCGGTCGCGGGATTTGCAACCTATTTCACGCCTTATTGAAGTGTTAGTTTGTGAACACGGCTATTGTTGGTATTGGAATCACCGTCTACGCCGGTTCTGAGACAAACTAATTACAAAAATATTACTTGTGCGTGATCCCTACCTCTGTAACACCGAACCACGAGAGACGGCTATGTCTGATGTGTTATCATGTGAGCGCTCGTAGGATTTTACAAATATTCCACACCTTTTTGAAGTGATAGTATGTGAACGCGGCTATTGTTGGTATTCGAATCGCCGTCTACGCCGGCTCTGTGGTAAACTAATTTCCAAAATATTACCTTGCAAGTGATTCCTAGAATTAGCAAACTATTTCACACCCTTTTTGCTGAAAGTACGACATGCCGCCCGCAGTCTATATCCGAAAGTACGAATCACCGCCGCGGCCATAAGAATAACGATATATCGAAGTCGCGCTCGCCGTAAACGTTAGGATTAACTCGAATCGGTCATATATAATAATTTGCGACATACACATTAACTAAGGATCAATCACGTGACTATTTACCATACCTGATACCTATTCAACACCGTGCGAGAGATGCATATACCCGAAAAGGCGAATCACGACCGCACCCATAAGAACACATGACGACTCACCGCCGAGAGGGGGGTCTAAAAAGGCGAGTCACCACCCCGGGTTTCCAGGCGAATCACCGCCGCACCCATAAGAGCCCCTGCCACCTCCAGAGCGATCTACTATACTACTTACTGCACACTTCATTTTCTGGAAATACAACAGACAACCACTCTTTGGTATGACTTTAATTTGCTCCACTTCGACCCAATAAAAGCTCCATGCCACATATTAATTAATACCGTGATGCAGGAAAAGCAAATAGCAAATATCTATCTCTGTCCTCTGTTTTTATCTCAACCAAACCTCTTGTTTTATTTGAATTGAATTCGAATATAGTTTATATACTCGTCAAACATTGGCGCAGGTTCGAATTGTATCGCATGAATATGTAGTTTACTAGTTGGGCAATTTATTGCATCTTATCAAATCGTTCAATATTCCCCATTTTGGCTGGAAAGTACAAACTAATGCCATGCAATTACTTACGTAATGTAACAGTTCTTCGTATATGTGAGCGATACAAACGCCTTCTTGTGTGTATATTTAAGAACTCTGTATTCGTTCATCCGTTCATAATCGATGACCACTCAATCTGTATTTTAAACAGCTAACAAATACAATGACGTAATCATGCCTCATACTTCGAAAAGGCAATTTGACTTGCATTGTGACTTGACTCGTGACTTGACTTGACTTGACTCGACTTGACTCGAG
>KE604171.1:2968-15236 GCA_000444245.1 Botryllus schlosseri
ATCGTGCAACAACTCTTCCGATAAAAAGCATAGATTTAAATGCAAAATATCGTTGCTTGCAGACTTGTAGTAGCAAACTACTACAGCATTGGTGAGTCCAATGATACCCTTGCGCTTCATCTTGAATGTGGAAAGAATAATTGTCCGCAAAATCCATTAATACAAGAGCTGTTTGCTGATCCATATCTTGTTTTCGTTTTTTCAAATATAAAGACTGTGAATGCGAAATGTGATGATGTGGTGCTAAATCTGCAAGCTTTTTTAATATCAACTGAATAAATTCAGTTATGGTTAAGGTTTGAGTTATTAGATCAGTTCGGTCAACTGACACCCACTGTTTGAACGAAATAAGTTCATCCACATCCTCAAATTTTGAGTCAAGCAATTCCTGAACGGGTTGAAATCCGGGACAGTTTGGGCAACGCTGTAGCATGCAGTCTCTATTTTCAATATTGCAGACTGCCAATTGAAGCAAATCTTTATAAGTTTCTTCAATGCGGGCAGCATGCAGCAAAAGAACAACATTTTGATGTATGGTACAGACACATACGGCATGTGTTCCAGATGATCCTGCACTAACACACCATTTCGGCCTCAATTCACAAAATTTTGTGAATCCAATTTTTGCATCCGGGTTTTGCTGTTTATACAGGGTATGGAATTCTTTCAGAGTACATAAAAGTAGACGTTTTTGTTGATACACATTCTTTTTAATGCTAACTCGGTCTTTCATCCCTGGCATCAACCTGCTATGTTCGTTGTTTTCATAAAATTTCACAACTTTTTCAACTGCTCTTGTTGAAAAGGGGGAGGATTTTGAATAAATTTGCAAGCTAGCTTCATGGCGCTCTTATGGTATGTTACGATTCAAAAGTAACTAATGTTATTTTTGTTTCTAAAAGCTCTTGTCAAGAGCTTTCCAATGATACCTTACACTTGATGACATCACCTAGTCACCAAGAGATATCTGCAATTGAAAATGCAGTCACGCGTGAGTGATTTTCAAAGACATGAACAAAATCACAAGGTTAAAGGTCAGACTATGCAACTCCAAGTGTCGAAGAAATCGAAAAAGTATCAAGCAGGATATAAATGAACAAGTGTGTAAGTGTCACTCTCAACAACCCTAATTTGACCAAAATATAGCAAATTTAAACTACATGTATAAATTTCTGATATTTTTTCCGCTTGAGCGATCACAAAAATAGCAATTTTTGGACGGTCATAGCTTCGGTTCAAGATGACCTTTTCTGATGAAATTTGATTTTCTGAAATCAGAAAACACAGCTCTGTAAGGCAGCCTATCTTCATGACAATCCAAGATGGTGGAAATATGGCCTGTATCACCGGACATGATCTGACCCTCCAGTGTTGATTCTAACAAACCGTTTCGCGCAGTAAGCGATAATCTTTTCGGATACTCAAATTACAAACTAGGAGTTCATTTTTAAATGAAAATGACGGTTTCGTTACCATTCTCCACTTTGGAATCTTCGAAATCTCTATAGCACGGCCTGATTCATATCACATGGTGGTTGACAAGCGGCGTTTCACTGCTGATTTGAATTGTCTAATCTCAGTCGTGTGATAATTCTAACGTTTCGTGTAGTGAAAGATGTCTTTTCGAGAACTGAAATGACACGCTCCTTGTCGTTAGCAGTAAGGAGTAGGCCTAAATGTATCAACGAGAAATGCGCCACTGGAGAACCAAACAGTCTTATGTCCATTTTTTGAAATTTTTACTTTGACCTTATGATTTGGACATAAACCAGTTTCATTTTCAATTTACCGTGAAAATTCAAGTTCATACGTCCAGTTCACTAGAAATTTATGCTACTCAGGAACTTGGAACCCGGTTAAGAGGAATGATCCATGACCAAATAGTGATGGAAGAACACAAATCAAGTACGAAAATGGACATTAGACAGTTTGGTTTTCCAGCGACATTATAGTTTTGATGCTGTTTGCTCTTGACGAAGGCCGCAAACCTCATTGGTTGTTATCGCAGCCTATGAAACCTACTGTAAAAAATTATTTACGTTAGATCGTTAATGACATATTTGAGGAATTTGCTTTTCCGATACAATTGTCACGAAGTGCGAGGAAATAGGTATGATCTTACTTACTTACCACTTCCAGAATTCACCCATCGTCTCCCTCTCCCCTAGTTACCATATAGCGCAGTATGAGTACTGTATAGTTTCGTATTATATGTAAAGACTAGGGCTGTTCAAAAAAACCTTTTCCTTCAGATTTCACTGGCTACTTGATAGAATTGTTAGCTTGCTTAAAAACGCTGCACAGCAACTTTCAATTCCAAACAGTAGAAGCGAGATTCGTGCAGTAGAAAGTTTTGAATGTATCATTAAAAAACAAAAAAATAAAATTTCAAAAGTTCTCTGCCAAACCCATAAAATTGTTAATCTGTCGGTAGAAATGATGCACACCAAATTTCGCTCAATTCCAACCGCTAGAAGCGATGTATTGCAGTAGAAAAATTTGGATTTGAATAAAATAGTATTTACGGTGACGGTGACTAACTCTTTGATTATTTATTATAAAATCATGGAATTATAAATTTTTCTACTGCAGTAACTTCGCTTCTATTGGTTGGAATTGAGCAAAATTTGGTATGCATCATTTCTACTGGCAGCCTAACAATTTTACCAAGTAGCCAGTGAAATCTGAAGGAAAAGTTTTTTTTTTCAACAGCCCTAATAAACACAGACTTACTTCTGTTTGTATTGAATTCAGTTGATATCCGAAGAAAAAGACACTAAAGCCTTCAGTATGGATCTGAAGCCGTTGGAAACGGAAAACGAAGGGGTTTCCAAAGAATTGGGTAGCGACAAAGATTTACTGGTTGATGTTGAAGATGTAACGGTGTGGATCGATCCTCTGGACGCGACGCAAGAATACACGGGTGGGCGGTCTGTAATCTCTAGGCCAGATTAAAGCATTGTACGGCCCTCGAAAGGTAGCTTGGAATTACGGATATAAAATCCCCGCTTGAATGTTAATGCGTGGACTGAAACCGTACGTTGTATTGTATAAACCAGTGGTTCCCAACCTTTTTGGACTCATCGCCGCCTTATCGATCTCGACACAAATTTTCACTCCCTCCATATTTACCAAAAAGGAGGACATCTAATCGGGAGATTCATCTACTTAACTCGGATCGTTGGTGAATTTACTAAAAAGACATTTTTTTCGAGGTGGTTGGTGCTCGGAAAAATGGTTTCCGCGTTTACTTTTAGTTGGGTTGACATTTAATCGCGTCATAGGGCGAATAAGTCGCTTCGCATGTTTTTTTCAATCATTTTATTCAATATATCTCACTGGGCGTTCTAACATGCTCGCCCCCTTTGGTATTTTCACCACCTTGCTTCTCAAAATCGCCCACTGGCGGACGATAACACCCACGTTGGGAACCACTGGTATAAACTAAACTGGAATGGCTTTTACTTTGAGCCTGTTCACGTTGTACATGGTGTGAGTGATTCAGATTGAAAACGAAACCAACAGCAAAGTATGCAGTGGCAATTGAATGTAATGTAATCAGTTATCTAACAGTAGAATCAAAGCAGACTTGTACAAACTGCTAGATTTTCAAAACGCAGAACTAGAACTACTCACTTTTCGAACCTCGCAGCTAGAACGAGTACTGGAACTAACAGCCTTTAAAATTCGCAACTAGCTTACTTGAACACAACAAACTAGATTCAATTCAAAAATTCCTTAATAATTTTATTTCATCAGATTGGTTTTGGTTTCTACTCGAAATGGGGGGGGGGGTGTGTTTTAAACCCGAAAACCCAGGCCCTGGAAACACTACTATCAGTAACGTCTGTGATCTAGAAATGGCTGCAAGAGCTCTATCAGAACACCAGTATAACGCTTCACTCCAAACGACGACATGTGTTTCCTTGTAGCTTCAGAAATGAATATTTTTTTATAATACGCAGCTATAACTACCCACTTTTAAAAATCCGCAACTAGAACTGGAACTACTGCCATGTGGACCTATTAGTTTTATTTGAGCGTTTATGATTCACAATGAGCAGACAATGGGCCGTTTACAACGGTGGGCCTATAAAGTAGGCTACAAGCTGTAAAATATCAAATGATAAGTTCACCGACAGCGCAAAATCTACGATACAAACGAAATGCAGACGTCAAAAAAATTTTGACTTTGTGAACAATTCCTACAAATTTAGACCTAACGCTACAAATTTGACAAAATTTTGACGTGTAAAAAAAAATCGCTCTACTGATTAGTAACACTGGTATCCATGACTACCTTGCTTGGCGCTCATGCATTACTGGGATAGCATGAAGAGGCGTTGTAAGACGTAGGAAGCCCTACAAGGCTATATCTGCACCTTCCTTGTCCAGCATCATACGCACATAATGCACTCATGGTATGCATATGCACAGATCGTGTGTATGTATATCGCGAGTCGGTGGATATGCCACAAAAACATCGAGGACAAAAATAAGCTACGTTCTTTCCTAGTACCCAGAACCCCAACCCAGTTTGTTGTCACTATTACATTACCAATTTCATGGTCAGTGATTTTAATTTCTTTTTGTCAATGAACTTTTTCATCACCTTATCTTAGCACATCCACTAAGCTGTAAGCAACCTGTGTGAACAATGCCCATTCACTGCTTTATTTAGAAATAAAATTTTGCGACCTGCGCGACATCCTCATGAAATGCTTTAAATATATTGATAAATGTGTATTAAAGATCTAATTACTACAGGATTTTTGGTCATGTCGGTGTGACGAAATTGGTCACCGTAGATACTATTGTTTCAACAATGACAGAAATTTCAAATTGACTGACTTTGGCTTCTACTGGTTGGAATTGGGTCAAATTTGGTGTACAACGCTATTTTAGGTAACCTGATGATTTGACAAGTAAGCCAATGAAATTTGAAAAAAAAAAGTTTTTTCTGAACACCCCCACTGCACACTGCATTCCTTGAGAGTAATCCGACTGGATATTATATTCGAAATAATCTCCATTCCGTTATTGTCTTGTACAGAAAATTTGACGGAGTACGTCACGACAATGCTGTGCGTCGCAGTCAAAGGAAAGCCTGTCATCGGAATTATTCATAAACCGTTCACTCGGCAAACTTGTAAGTAACTCTACAATCCTTATGTTATGAAGATATATCTTGAGGGTTGCATGGGTTCTGTTTTCATGAAGGCTACCATCCAAGGCGCAGAGAGACCATTCAGTGCCGCCAGTGGTACTTGTGAATGTAACCCGCTACATCCCCGGGATATATTTTTATGATGATCGATTTGTTTGACTTGTTGTATTTCCTACCATGCGCTATGGTGGGCGTCTGGTATAGCCTATACAGCGATATTAGGCATATTCGACTCAGTTCCAACTGGGATGTTACTGGTACTGAACCCTTCCTGCACATTACAGTGTGCTTGCCAATTTTTAACTCAGATGCCGTCAAGCACTTACTCTTGCTTGGTATTGTAATAGTCTGGTCTGGTGGTTCCCAATCGGCGAGAATCCTGCAATAGAGGGGAATTCAGTAATTTGTAGTGGGATTTGGCTATAGGATTTTAGAGCTGTAGGGCAGTGACTCTCAAACTGTGGTATATTGGAGCATATCAAATGGTAAATTCAAAACCTATAAATCTGTGAATTGAAAAAGATCATTGTTGATGTATAATGTTCTTTCCAATTCTCTACTAGTTGCTGACGATTTCCCCTGACGAGCATGAGCCGAAATATTTGTGTTTATAAAATAATATTATGAATACACTGTTCAAATTGTATATTGAATTCTGTACCTCCGAGAACCTCCCGAAATCAATATCTCTAACTATAATGCTCTGTGAAGTTGCGGCCTACTTGAAACCAGGTTGTACAAGTGAATCGGGGAAGCTTCACGCCCCCCAGTCACTGAGACTCTTCATTGCAGTAATGACCTAATGGCACAAGCAATCTAGTAGGTTATGTTGAGTGGCTCACGGCTCAGTTGCGGTTCGTGTTCGAAACTAATCAGACTGTCTGCGCTGGTCCCTATTGTGCAGCAATAATTGTGGGAAAGCTAGTAGATATCCATAGTCCCTAAAATATCGTATTTTGTAACAGCTGCAAAAATATTTTTAAGCAGATTTACAAAATCCAAGAAGAAGTGCGTATCGCTCCATCCAAATTTGTTACTTATGATCAAGCCTTGTCACAAAAACGTCAAATTTACCGCAATGTTGCCACAGCCGAAAGTGGTGATCATATTTTCTTTTGATTTAATTACGGTGTTTGAATAATATATTCATATTGAAATGAACCCGAGTATTTTCGGCCGACACTCATCAAGGATAATATAACTTCTATGTGTAGACAACATAAAAGGGTTGGGGACCACCAGGGTTGTAATGCCTAGAGTCACAATTTTCTGATATGACTCGACACTTAGACCGGTAAGACCGACATTTCATTGTAGGCCTACTTTCAAATGATAGTAAAGTAACCACACTAATTGGATTCGGTCTGATGGTGCTGGTACTTGAAAATGCGACCAAACACTGCTAAAGGTGACGAAAATTAGTATATTATAAATGCGAACCATTCGATATCACCAAACAGAATTAGAAAAACTGGGTTTAACAAGACTTTAACTGGAAACCGAGCAGTCAACACAATGACTTGGACTCGAGTCATAATACCATGACTCGGACTCGACTCGGTGATGAATTGAAAATGACTCGACTTGACTCGAGTCAAAACTATAAAAGTAAGATTGACTTGTGACTCGGGGCCTTGTGACTTGGTTACAACCCTTGGGACCACGGCAGTAGACCATGTTTCGCTATACAGCTGATAATCTATATGCTCGCTTTTGCATTTCCGTTTGTCCCCGTAGCCGATAGCGAATTGTCCAACAAAGTCACAGACTGTCGTTTTTGTGCTAGTTTGGGGCTGGGTCGATTACGGCTCCAACGTAGAAGAGAAACATGTCGGAAATGAAGGCGAAATTCGAATCATTGTATCCCGGTCGCATGCGGGCGAGGTAAAAGGAACGGCTCAGAAAGCTTTCGGCAAAGGAGTGACCGTGGTGCCTGCAGGGGGAGCCGGTGAGTTTATATTTAGGCCTATTATTATATTCATCTCTTTCTTGTGTCAATTTTTTGGGCAAAATCGAGTTCCTGAGCGATTCAATTCTGAATCGAGTATTTTCGAGCTTCACCCATTATGACCTGACTTGGAAAGTTGGATAATTCTAGTTTGGAACAGATGAAAATGTTCCAGTTGTCCAACTCTGAGTATGATGTCGTAACAGCCTTCATGATGGATAAAGTTGGAACATGTTACTTTGAGAGGGTCTTCTTGGTGTAGGCCAGGCCTATAGAGTGGAATAAACATTTTGATAATAAATTCGTTATGTAGATGTATCAAAACCCAAAGCATCGTTTAAATGTATGTTATTTTTATGCGACCTCAAAGAAAATAATGCCACAATGTGTTGCATAATTCTAATACGTCGCATTACAGGTAATTTTAGCACTTTGACCGTATCAAAATTATCGTTTTCGTTGATAGTACGGCTGTTATTAGAAAGTCGGTATATATATATATATATATATTTCTGTACCGGTACCCAAAATCATCTTCTCTTCACTACTCGAGTGGACTTGTCACAATTAGTACTGGATTCAGATTCGAATACACAAATCATGGCACCTAGACCTAGTTTTAATGCTATCCTTCCAATAACGGAGGTAAAGTTTGAAAAGTGTTTGAAGAACGATGCGCGATTGTGTACGCCCGCAACGCAAACATTCAACTCTGACGAATGTATGTTTAAATGTATCTATGTTAGGGCAGGGGACAATGATCCCAATACCAGTACTCGAATCCGAATCGAGTAATCATTCTATTGACTCGTGTCGAGCAGTGAGGGATTATTTTTAGAGTAATGAAATGAAACAGCCCTTTCCACTAACAGGTAATTTATCATCGAGAATTATTGTTTTGATACTTTTTTCCTATCTCATAAGCCTTGGTCGTATCGCGCCATCCAAACATTGGCACACTTGCATCCACGTTAGTAACAATGTCATTTCTAGAATGGCGGTGAACCCTCATATTTGTCGCAAAGCACAATGACACCGTAGTTCAGGGTTGTGATGACTCGAGCCGAGTCATTTTCTCAAAATACGGAAATGACTCGACTAGACTTGAGTCAATATGTGTATTGACTCGACTTGGACTCGAGTCGTTGCGCATGACTCGAACCAAGTCATATGACTCGAGACTCAGACTGCTAAAACCGACATTTCATTGTAATTTCGAAGAATAGTTAAGTAATCACACTATTGGGATTTCGTCTATTGGTACTGGTACTTGGAAATGCGACCAGAAACTGCGAAAAGTGAGGAAAATTAGTAGAGGCCTGCTATAAATGCGAACCAATCGATATCTTCAAACCGAGTTGTATAAAGTGGGTTTAACAGGGCTTTAACTGGAAACTGAGCAGTCAACACAATGACTTGGACTCAAACTCGAGACATAATACCACGACTCGGACTCGACCCTCTGCTCTATGACTTGGACTCGGATTTGAGTCGGTGGTGAATTTAAAATGACTCGAATCGTGTCAAAACTATAAAAGTGAGATTCACTTGTGACTTGGTTGCAAGTTCCCTGACGTAGGTATGATCGCAAAAGCACCGAATATCTTTAATGCGGTGTGGAACTGGCAATATTTGATCGCATAAAAGGTACAATTCCAACCAGTGGAAGTAAAGTTATCATAGTAGAAAATTTTAAATATAAAGTATTTTTCAAATTTTACTGCCTACCCCATGAAATTGATAGGTTTTCTGACAAAAACGATGCACAACATATTTGGCTCAATTGCTACCATTAGAACCAAAGTTTTTGAGTACAAAACTTACGATGTGGAAAAAATTGTATTTAGCCTACACCAAGTCCAAAGTAGACAAAGACTGTAAGATTACCTCTCGACGCCAAAAGATAGCTACTAAATTACGAAACAATTCAAAATTAGACGGTTCACTTGTCGAATTAATGGTCAAGCGTCTAAATTCTTGATTTTTGAAATCGATATATCCTATAATTGTAATCTATTTGACAGGCAAAAAATTTGACACGGGCCAGTCCATGGCAGAGTTAGACAAGTAGATGCTTTTAGTTGACTAATAAAGCGAATTACAGTGAAACTCTAGTAATCTGATTCTAATCTTATCTGGGAAATGCTTTCTATGGTCTGATTTCACTCTAATCTAATTTCTACTTATCCTGAAAATCCTACTGACGTAGGCTATCATATTGTGCGAAACGAGCTAAGCGTGGTGTACGCTGTGCAGACAGTTGCCATTCTCATGCTTACACAAATGGGCTATGATTTTACATGATCTGACAATGATTTTTATTGTAATACTTTCTATTTCGAAATTTGATTCAAATTCCAAGTTTTTGATACTTCGGCACTTTGAATTCTGATCGAATTTGAAAAAACTGGAAAGTTACTGGTTTAACAACTCTAATCCATGGACAGACTGTTGAGAATCACTGCAGTAATCACTCCATGTCTAGACCACATATGATTCTTTATTAAAGGCCTCAACTGAGCCATCTCGGAATGGGCTACCCCCTTCACCATGAAATTATGACCGCTGCTAATTGTCGCTATGTTGTAAACAAAATATCACAATTGAAATAAGTGCTAGAAATAGTACTCCAACACACCAAGCACCGTACCTCAAATTCGAGATGGCCCTTTTCAGATCTAACGCCTGCCGAAGGAAAACTAGGATTCTATATGGTGGTGAAGTTTGAAGGATTATGTGCAGCTCATTTCGGAGAAATTTAGTTTTATTATTTCAAAATCCTTCTTTTTTTTTTGTAAGTTTGCTGTGAAGTTCTGTAACTCTGCGCACAGTATGCCAGTCTAGGCCAAACGTAAATTAGCAAAATATAGAAGATATGGAGGAGACTTTTAAAAAACCCACGAGTTAGTCAATTACGACAAAAATGTCATACAAATTTTGGGTTTATGATGAAGCGAAATAACAAAATTTTACGATGGAGAAAAACACTATTGCTCATTTTCGCAGTAAAAGAAAATGCCGACTGTATTTCCAGCATAATTGATTTTTTACCCGTTTCTTTTTATGGGTGAGATAAGTTCATGACGGAAGAACAGAGGCACCATGTTACTATTTTCGAACAAAAAAAAGAATTGAAAACTTTGATACCTTTCAAATTTTATAGGTGCTAGTCCCGTTAATTGTCGATTCATTCGGAATACTGTCTTCAGGTTTCAAGAGCCTGGCGTTATTCGACGGGAAGGCGTCCGTGTACCTTCACACGACCCGGATCAAGAAGTGGGACATATGCGCGGGTGACGCGATACTGCGCGCCAACGGCGGCAAAATGACGACATTAAACGGCGCCGATATCGACTATTCTCGGCACAGCAATGTCAAAAACGATGCCGGATTGGTAGCCGCGTTACATAAACACGAAATGTATTTGAGTAAACTCGGGTACGACTGAATTTACGTTGACGCCGACAGCCTTAGGCAATATGTTACATCGGGATGGTGCATCGAATTACTGGTGACTCCGTACAATAATGGAAGCTCATATCATTTTGAAGATAGTTACTACTGTACATTTGCACGTAGTGATCATAATCTCGCGCTTGTGGGTTCAGTACTAGGTACTAGTATTCACTTTTTGCTCAAAGAATGTCTTTCTATTTATTGGCGCTTAGATCATAATTCTTTTCCGACTGTTTCAATTTCGAATTTCCGATTCTTTTGGAATGAGTCGAGTTTTATAGCGAATAAAGTACATTTCAATACGATTCATGTCGAGTGTGTCTTAGCAGATGTTGTCGAAGCATTCATCGTTGGTTGGCGTTGCCATATTTATAGATGCAAGAACAAGACACTTTTTTTTCAAGCTTCAACGACAGATCGAAAAACGTGGAATTTGTACATATAGTTGTATTTTCTTAGATTTCAGTCAGCCTAGTCCAGGGGTTCTCAGCCCTTTCTTGGCCGTGGCCCATTTTCCGACTTAAAAATGTGCTGTGGCCCACCTGACATCTTGGAGTCATAATCCTGTTTAATTCGTGGTCACGGACAGCGCCGAATGCCTATTTCTCTAATATGTGGGCATTTTTCGCTAACTGATGACATTTAAATCTCGACCTCCCGGAATAAGAAATCGCGTGAACCGCGAAAAGAAATTCAAGTCGAACAAATATCCTCCAACAAACGACCAACGAAATAATCTTGGGCCCCTTCGAGCTCCCCCAATTGGGGATCTGGGTGCGGCAGTTACGGCCCTGGTAGATCATGAGCTAAAACTTCCAAGTATATTATTTTCGTCCGCTGCTCCATTCCCGTCGCGAAACACAATGATCAGATCTCCGCACTGTGTGATTGGGACTTTAGTGATACTATTGTGGGGAATATTATATTCATTCTGGGCCAGCATCGAACAATTCATTGGTGAATGGGGTACTACAGAGAAATGGAGAAAGATTTTTCAATATGCATGATGTAGGCTACTTTGCGTGTCTTGTACCAAAACAACTGAAGTTGCGATGCCAGAATATTCAATCCAATGATACAATCAATTCCTGTGACTCTTTCAGTAAGTACAGGGATTTCCAGGCCGGACATTTTAAACCGACTTCAAAGATTAATGCGCTCCGATAAATCCTCGATCCATTAAGATTCGTTGTTGCTGTGGTGCAGTATACCTCCGCCAGAAGTTGCTAATAATTTGCAATTATGGCTATGTTTAGCTTGCAATAATACGGCCTGCCGAAGCACAGTAAATCAGCACATCATTTGCACTTCATTGCGAGTTCATTGCTAACCCCTTTCAACGGAATACGACATATGACCCTATACCGGAATACTTGGTTACTTCAGCATTATCTTCCAGTTTTTATACACTTGAAATTATTTTAGTTGCTGTTAGCCGTAGGTTGTCATAGCCAGTAGAAAAAGCCACCGTTTCTTCCTAACGTTTTCGATTTGTACATGCTGACTTCATGCGTGCCACTACGGCTAATCAGAGTCGGATGAAAAGCTTTTTGTAGCCTACGTATAATTGGATAATACGAATATATTTTTAGCGAATAACATAAGAAATATAACTAAAGTTACCTTAACTCTGAAATTTTCTAAATGGCTCTGTGGCCCACCTCAAAATGCTCTGTGGCCCACCAGTGGGCCATGGC
>ATSW01118976.1:0-14188 GCA_000444245.1 Botryllus schlosseri
TTGGGCACAGGAGAATAGCTTATTTTGAACAACAACAACAACAACAATATTTCAAAATGAAATCTATTTCAGCATTACAGAATGCTTTACTAAGCGTTCTTCCGGGCCGCAAAATATGATCTCGCGGGTCGCGTGTTGGTGACCCCTGATATAGACACAGAGTTAGAAGGCTTCATATATAGTGGCTCTGAACCGGGGACGCAGTACGCCTCCCCGCACTAGAAGATATGCTACACTTACATGCAGAATTCAAATCATAATTTAGAAGGCTGGTAATTGATTCTAATTTTGACGTAATATGGGTGAAAAATTAATTAAATGGTTTACCACTTCTACAATATACGTATCGGTAGCATATTTGTTTGAGACGTATGAGTCAATACCTTAATGAACATGACTTAGCAGACTTCAGAATTAGGGACATGACAGAAGGGTGCCAATAGCCTAATTTCTTACCTCGTTTTAACCGATATTTTCTTCCTCTTGTTTCATCCGGTTCAGTGATGTCATGACGTAGCCTAGGGTACATGCGCATTCCGTCCAACCACTAAGTTTTATGTTGATCCTTTGGTAGATATACCTGCTGTCCATCGGAATTAAAGACGCCGCTGTTAAGAAATACTGCCAGACAGACTTGGCATGGCGGAGCAGTGCCACCTGCGCAGGCTTGGGCGTGATTGCTGTCATAGGAACCGAAACTTCCGTCTTCATTCTGCTCATAATGACGTCACATAGACTACATGCAGTCTACCGGTAAAGATGTGTATCTCTAGCTGTGTGTCGTCAGTTTAGTATTCATGCTGTTTCAGGCCTCTTGTCATGAAGAAATACTCTACCGTTATCGCGTCAATAATGTTTGCATGGGTCGTTTCGATTATTCTGGCCACAGTTCCACTTGCGCCATCTGCCGTGGAATACTTTCAGTCGTGCGTTTGGTGAGTCGGATACTAGCATCGCATTTTTGTGGGCTGCGTTGACTTTTTATACTTACCAGGTTTGCTAGCAATCCGTTTTTCGGGGTTGCCTGTAAGAAGGATATGACTGCTTTCACGAAAAAGCTTGTGGCGCTGACTGGCCCCGAAAGTAATTTCAGCAGAGCAGTGGGGTATGGCATTTTCTTTCACATCTGGGAATTCTCCTCGATGAGGCTTAATGTTTCATGAGTCAATGAGTCATATCCGAAACTGCCTTGATGATTTTAAGCTCCATAGTTACGAGTAGTTTGTATGTTGCAAGTTTTTGCAACTTTTGTCTATATTTTTCATGCAACTTTTTTCTGCAACTTTTATCAAGTATTGCGCAAAATATGCTATAAAACTATAATAAAGACTAAATTAATGGATTTCAAGCGACACTGCGGCCCACCATAGGCGCCGGACGCAGGTATACTGTTTACCTAGCAATTTTTTCGGGTATGCGGCATACCCACTATTCNGTTAGTCATGNAACTCCCTGAACTAACTGGTAAATTGTGCGAACCCNATGTAAATAAAAATGTAACCATGATCGATTGAATAGCNAAGGNAGAAACNGAACAAGCNGACACCATGCAAATTTTANACTGCTGGAACCTTTCGAGTATCTCNTACCCTNATGANTTCAAAAAATTGTATAAATGCANCTTCTGCAACTTTTGTTAAAATTAAAANAATAAATGCAACTTTCTCAGGTTTTTAGTGCAACAAAAACTTGCGTTTGGGGAGACGGTTACGTTACCCTAACCACAGCCCTCTCCCTCACGCACCTCCAACCATAATCTTACGATTCCCTAACCCGCCTCCAACCTAACCAGACGCGAAAAATAATTTATTTTGATGTTTATAAATTTTGACATGTTCAAGGGAATCATTTATTGGTGATTATGGTGAACATTGTTCGATGTGTGGCCATAATCAAATAAGCGCTGTTATTTTCAATAAAAGTCATTTTCTCGCTGTTTATCACTAACCTAGTTAATAATTATAAATGACGATGACGGAGCTTAATTAAAAGTCGTTCACGAAGACAAAAAGGTTGAGAAACACTGCTCCAGACAGTTCAAGGATTCTGCTTTTTTTAAAATGACTCTCAAGAGTTGTCTGAAATTTGGATACAATGATGCAGATGGCAATACGAAATTCCACATTGCACAATTTTGCATCCTCGCGTATAACATGAAATTTTCTACATATCCATGGTTGGATCTGTTTGTTTTGTGAAGAAGCTTCGCTCATGTACCTGGCTGAATTGGTAAGCATTAAAACGAAATTATTTCTTTCATTTCCAGCTTCTTCAGTGCGTCGTCAATCTACGTGCTGGATCACTGTCTCCACTATGCTGGTCTGGTATCCAAGATGTAGGACTATACGTCTTTTCATGCACAGAAATGTCGCCAATGAGTATATAGAAGTAGTTTTCCCTCTCGTCAACTACGAGAAATGTGCTTGCCATAGAGGAGCTCCTATACGACACCAACGAAATGCAGTTTGCAAAAAAAATTTCACACCGGTAACAAATTTGACAAAAGGTCAACGCAAAAATGTTGATAAAAATTTTGACTCTTTTGACATGTTAAAAATATTCGCCCTAATATTCGCCCTAGTCATCAGTAACAGTGTAATATTTACATATTCTCCAGTAAAAATTGTTATGTAGATTTGTAATACGAAGCAAGTATTTATACTTCCTGTATGGCCTTGCATGTGAAATGCATTGATAACCTTGAACGAAAATTGAAAAGGAAGGAACATACACATAATTTGCCATTTTTATTGCGAGAAATTGCATCATTTATATTAAATAAATATCACCATAGAGCAACAATAATGACTTGTGCAAATCCTAAATCAGACTTTGATTTGTGTAGGAAAGCAGATTTGCGATTTGGAATTTCTGCTGTCCTTAAGTACATCATGCACGAATGAAATGGATGTTCAGTAATTGCATGGTGAATTTCAACTGTCAATATAGTACATTGATAATTTGCTGTTTGTTGACAGATTTGGAAGTCATAGGTCCTCGAAGTAGGGATTCTGTCCCAACCATCAGCCAGAAGAACGACTCTTTGGGCGCAAGCAAATGTCTTCTGTCTATTCTTGAGGATTCATGAAGATCTATTTGAGGATATGTCCGATTGAATTCAATTTACATATACAGCCGTACTATTCTGCGATCTGCATGTCAATAGTGAACCAGTCATGTACTTTTGTATCTTTCGTCATCATTGGTAATAAAAATACCCCCACTGGAGGATCTTGAAGGAATGAATCTTTTGATTTTTTCATACGTAGTTGGAGGAAGGTGGTTCAAGAATATGATTAGCGGGCATTCAGTACTATCATCGCGACATTTCCAATTTTAGCCCATAAAAATTTGATGTAAGTCTGGTAGTATTTCCTCCTGGATGCAATTCACTATTGATAAGCACAGGTTGATAATGCCGGTCGCCGAAATGTTCTTGATTTCTGAAATTTTAGTGTCTCCGGGACACCAAAACCATAGCCCACAGCCATGCACGGTGAACGCTTTTTTTGCCCCTGGAAACTTTCAAAACAGCAGGCTCTTGATGTGCAGTGAGTTTATCATCAATCCAGGAATATATAAATCCATGCCAAGAGTTTCTAAGCGTAATATTCGTATCAGACTGAATTCACCGCGGAGAACTGGATGTCAGACTGTACTTGAAATGTCTGCTGGAAATATCTGAATATCACTGCATAGACCAGGGGTGGGCAAACTTTCGAGATCGCGGGCCGCATTCAACATCTGAAGCCATTCGCGGGCCGCACTATATAGAATCGGGATTATAAACCAAAACGCAATATTGATGTTTGATAATATAGTGAGGACATAGAGATAATATATGTGCTTATTTAAAATAAGCCAAACATTTGATGATATCGTACACGCGTCGGAACAGAAACATATAGTGGCGAGATTTCATAGGCTGGCGGACCTCAATAACCAATTTGTCAAAACTATAGAGATGAAAGTCGGTTGGCCCGATTCTTAGAACAGGATTGAAAATTAAATCTGTTGGAGTGTCAAAGAAAGTTGACCCCCACATTCCGTTGAAGCGATTACCGAGCCGTGTACTATGGCGTTTTCGAAGTCCTCAAACCGAGAATTCTCAGACATTAAGAAGTCAGTAGTAGAAAAGGAAAGATTCTTCTTTGTCAAGGTGGCAGAGAATAAGAGTAATTCCTGCAGAAGCACCCTAAACAGCATTATCAGGCACTGGATGGGGATTACAGACTACTTTAGTCAAAATGAGGTTGAGATTGAGAAAAGGATTGAAGCTAGCACCAAATTTGAGACCATGCCAGACAAGGAGAAATTATCTGAATATGTAGCTTGTAAGAACCTGTTCAGAGAATTCAGGAAGGTGTGTGGTGTGCCTGCTATGAAAGGCGAAGTTCTGACCTATGTTGAGATCCGGAGTGAGGACTCGCCAACCATTTCTGCAATGGTAGGCCAAATGAAAAAAGAATGGGCTGAGAGCAAGGCAGGTCCGGGCATGGAAGGACGTCAAGGATGGATTGATCAAGTGAAGACTTGGCTTGATCTAGCAGCAACTGGAGATTACAATAAGGCTATGTATAAATTGGATCAGGACAAGTACAAGAAAGCCATCATGTCCTATGGCATGGCTGCAAAAGGGGAACCAGCAGACAGGAGAGGCAGAAATTTGGAAAGAATGGAGGATGTAAATTTTATTGAGCGGACCTTAATGGAGGAACATGGGAAATATCCGACCGGAGAAGAAATGGAGGAGGCTTTAAGACCAGATTTCAAAGACTCCATTGAATTAATCCATGATGTGTACAACGCAGACAAAATTCGCGCTGCCTACAATGAGGAGAAGGGGCAATCTCTATTGGAGGCACAGGTGGCAAACGTCGATAGGCTCTGGCACTTGTGCTATATCTTTTGCTCCTTGAAAGGAAAAGATGGGAAAAAGAAGGTTTTTGGCAAAGAGACCGCCAAGGTGATGATGACCAACATGGCCAAAATCCTCATCAAGACTCCAGGTCATGTTAGAATGATGGAGATCTTGGCAGGTTTTGGCACTGGAAGTTATCAAAATGCGATTGCTGAACATAACAAAATAAAAAATGAGGTGAAGACAAAATTCATTCACCCCATGAAAATTACATCTAAGCGATTCTTGTACGCTTTGTCGTGCATCTACCACATCCCAACCATGTCCTGTCTGCTCTACAATGGGCACAGCACAGAGGGCATGTCCACCATAGCGACTGTCTACAAACTGCGTGAAGGGATAGGCAGTGAAGAGGAGTTAGAAGAGCCACTGTGGCTTCTTCATGATGTCCTTAAAGGTGTCACAGGACCCCAAATGTATTCGGGGTTAGTGACAGGCAATGCCACTTCTGTGGAACTCAGGAAAGTCTCCTCGAGAGAGATGGAGGAGAGAGAATCAATGTCACTGTTGGCAGTCCATCCCTTTCAGGAGATTAGCAACCCTGTTCAAAAGAGGAGGAACCCTGGACCGTCAGCCAGTCGACCCAAGTGTAGAGGTGGCAGATCCGGAGCTTCTCCTGACCCTAGGGGTTCTGCGCAGGAGGAGGCCCAGGGATCAGACATATCCTCAGTCGCAGGAGACACAAGTGGAGCAGACAGCGGCTCTGGTGAGGAAGCCTGAGTGATTTCCTCTTTTGGGACCCTGCGCCCTTCTTAGACCTAAATATTTCTTATCTTTTTTTCTTTTTCAACTTCTTCCTTTCGTTGTTTGTATCTTAGGTAGGTGATAGGACATAGGCTCTCATTTGACAAAACAAATCCAAAACAAAAAAACTCTCACAAAAACATTTTTTTCATTTTTTATTTTTATTTTTTTATTTTTCTTTCTCCCCAGGACAAATTGGCATTCAGGACAATTAGGCTCGAACTTCAACGCACAGGTTACCGGGAATGGGGGGAATTCATTCTTTGATTGGTTGTATTAAGTATTTGGTTGTATTAAGATTCGTTCTTACCATAACACTAGGCCTGTACCGGTACTGTAACTGACTGATATGAATCTGGAAAAGACACTAAATGAAGCGGTGAAGAAATTAACTGCAAAATTGGATACCAGTGAGGCCAGAATCTTGAAAATAGTGAGAGAGGAGATAAATACCTTGATCAAAACCAATGTCAGCAGTTTGATTAACGATGCAATCCAGCAAAGTGGATCACATATCCTGACAAAAACTGAAGCTGATGAAATCCACTCACTGCACATGAAAATGGATTTGATTACCGAACAGAACCAAGCTTACAAAAAAGAACTGGAAGAAGTCAAAGCCAGCCAAGAATTTATTAGTGCTAAATACGAAGCCCAAAGTCAAATGCTACAAGACTGTGAGGCCAAAGTGATCCTTGCTAACTTCGAAAACAAAAAACTAGAAGAACGTCTAGCGATGAAGGAGAAACAACTTGACGAGATTGATCAACTTTCACGTAGTGATTCCCTGGAACTTCATGGATTCCCTGAAAACGATAATGAAGACCTTGTGTCTTTGATAATAGGATTTGGTCAATCTCTTGGAATCCACGTACAAAAACCTGATTTAAGATCAGTATTTAGGATCCAGAAACAACAGAAACAAAAGAAATCGACAAATGACAAATTACCTGCAGTGATCATTGCTAAATTCTGGAACTGCAACACCAGGAAATTATTCTTGGAAAAAAGGCAACAGCTTCACTCGAAGAACCTTGAAAACCTGACAAAATTTCGCCGAATCCTTCATGCCAAAGCCCGGAAGCAAGCAAAGACTCACAAGTTCAAATTCTGTTGGACTTCTAACGGTAAAACTTTTATTAAGAGAGATGACCTGTCGCGTACCATCCATGTTGACTCATATGACACCCTTTCCAAGATCCAGTAATGGCAATGCGCCACTGTGTTCTTCTGCGTAATTGACTCATATTTTCCATGAACTGTCTCAGCCAAAATGGCAGACACAGACACCTCCCAAAATTGCTGCGTATGCCATCCAAGCTCAAATCATTTTCACACAAGTGCATGTACGCGCACCATGTGTTACTACCATTCTAGTATTCAACTAGATAGGCTTGAAAAAGTCGCCTGTGACAATTCGGACTTAATGTACAGTAATATCGATAACTGTGAAACGCTAGATATCAGTACCATCTCGAGGCAACTCTCCTCCCTTAAGTTAGACAGTCAACTTGTTCTATGTCACTTTAACATAAGGTCTCTTTGTAAAAACTTCGATAGTCTCAATGTAAAAACTTCGATAGTCTCAATAACATTTTGTGTGGCTTGAGGGTGTCCCCTCATGTCATAGCATTGTCCGAAACCAAATTAAACAATGATCCACCTCTTAATGTGGATATAGACGGCTACCATTTTATTCACAGCCCCTCCCACACTGCTGCAGGGGGTGTTGGTGCCTACATAAAAAAAGACCTTGCTTTTGATGTACGACATGATCTTGCTTTGGACTGTAGTAACATAGAACAGAAATGGATTGAGATCAAATTAGCTCTTTCTGGTCAGTCATCCGTTATTCTTGGCATAATCTACAGACACCCTTGCTACAACATTGATAATTTTTCATCCCAGCTTTCGGAGTTGCTTGCAGAACTATCTCGTAAAAACTGCACATATCTCATTGTAGGTGATATCAATATAGATCTATTGGAAGACACCCACAGGTCTCGCACTCATCTTAACTATATTCGCTCATCTGGCTCCATTCCCATTATTACTCAACCAACCCGATGTGTTCAGAATTCCTCGACACTTTTAGATCATTGCTATACCAATATATCATCTTACCCTATCAAACCGTACATCCTTATAGATGGCCTAACTGATCACTTTCCAATTGCCATACAGCTTCGAACAAAGTCTAAAACACTTTCCTCAAATCAAATACTAAGGAGGCATGTAACACAAAGTAATATGGATGAAATCTATGATGACTTGTGGAACATGTATGGTTCAAAGGAACTGCCAAAACTAGACAAGTATAACTTCAATGATCAGTTCAACCACTTTATGAACAATATACTGCATACTGTAGAGACACGCTCCCCAATGCAGAAACTGTCAAGAAAACAATATAAACTGAGGCAAAAGCCCTGGTTAACTGTTGAACTGCTACGTTCCATCCGAACTAGGAAGATTATGTACCGTAAACTATATAGAGAGGGTAACTCCGCTGACAGAAGTACCTATAAGACCTTCGCCAACAAGGTTACTCATGCCATTAGCAAAGCTAAAGAAGCATACTATGTGGGTCTATTTTCAGAAACCAAGCATGATTCCAGAGCAACCTGGAAAAATATCAATAAACTAATGCACCGGAAGAATAGTAACAATGATTCCAATGCAATATCCCAAATAGAGTTAGAGAATGGTTCAACTGCCAGACACCCCGACATCATTGCAAATCGTTTAAACACTTTTTTCGCCTCAATAGGCTCAGAATTATCTAGCCATTTACCCAACACGGTCCCAAAATATCAATATTTGCCTGCTAGCCAAGATAACTCAATATTCCTTACTGATTGTGATGAATTTGAAATGTCTGCAACTATTTTGTCCTTAAGAAGGAACAAATCACCTGGTATTGATACGCTTTCCACATCACTCCTTCAACACCTAACACCCATTTTATCAAATCCACTTTGCCTTTTTTTCAACTTCATGATTGCTAACGGCATGTTTCCTACCCACCTAAAACAAGCAAAGGTTATACCGATCCATAAAAGCGGATCAAAGAATTCTGTTGGGAACTACAGACCTATCTCTGTGCTGAATTGTATAGCTATTGTATACGAAAAATTGCTTTACCAGAGAATTTTAGACTTTTCTAAAAAACATTCTCTAATAACCAGCAGCCAATTTGGATTTACAGCCAACATGAACACTACTCATGCACTCTTAGATATGACAAGCAAAATCTACAAAGCCAATGATATTAATCAACCATCTTGCTGCATCTTTCTTGATATAAAAAAGGCATTCGACTCTGTAAATCATACAGTTCTGATCAAAAAACTTTCTTTATGTGGCATCCGAGGTACTGCCCTTGACCTAATAGCTGACTACCTACAGGATCGTACACAGAGAGTCTATGTCAATGGAACCTTCTCTGGTGAAGGAGTCTTGACTTGTGGTGTACCTCAGGGGTCTGTCCTTGGACCACTCTTGTTTTTGTTATACCTTAATGACCTTGCAGGGGCTTCTAAATTGGACTGTACATTATTTGCAGACGACGCTTGCTTCACAGCTAGTGCAAATTCCACTACCGATCTCCGTTTGCTGCTCAATAAGGAACTCCCAAAAATTTGTAACTAGATGACTTGTAACAAACTTACAGTGAACCCTAAAAAAACTCAAATTATCCTCTTCGACCGATCACGAAGCAATTCAAGCAAGGAGTTTTCTGTTACCTTTTCCAACAGCGAGATCAAACCGGTAGAATCTGTAAAATATTTGGGAGTTATGATGGACCTCAGACTGTCATGGAAACCTCATATTGATGCTCTCTGTACCAAACTGTCATGTGCTGTGGGTGTCTTATATAGATTGAGAAAACTAATGCCTTGTCATGTTCTGCGGCTAGTATACTTTGCTATATTCCATAGTCATATGCAATATGCAATTTGTGTATGGGGTTCCGCATGTAAATCCTATCTTAGACCTCTAGAAGTTTTGCAAAACCATGCTGTTAGAGCCATCTGTGGATTTGGTCGACGTGAACGATTGTCACCAGGCTATAAAAAACTTGGCATTCTAAAACTGAATGATCTATATCACTACGAGTTAGCCAAAATGATGCATAAAATATACTACTCTAATAGGAAATTTTTCAAGAACTATTTCCATACATTTTCTTCGGTTCACTCAGGCACTAGATCTAGCTCTCAAGGTAAAATAACATTACCTCAAGTTTCTAAGAAATGTCACAAAACAGTTTCAACTTCAAGGGTGCCAAGGTCTGGAATAACCTTCCAGAAGAATATAGATCGATGCAGTTCAACCAGTTCAAGATCAAATACCGCAATTTTCTTGTTGAAAAATACTGAAATAGGTATAATTTGTAATGACTGTGATGTTATACTGTTCCACTTGCTACACCTCCCTGTTGTCGTTGTTGTTGTTGTTGAAAAATACTGTCATGGTCCATGATTTGCATTGACTGTGATGTAATACTGTTCCACTTGGTTCGTCTTCATTGTTCTTGCTTTGTTGCATATTTTTGCTGTGCACACTGTGTATTGTATACCAGTACTATGCTTGGATGCTTACTGCTGATCTTCCATGACTTTTATCAGTTGTTTGTTTTTATGTCCATTTGTTAACTATCATAAGTTCGTTAGTATTGATCTTGCCATATCTACTCATATATAACTCCGCTGGGTGGCGACTGATCCTAAGACCTACCGGTCCCCCGTCGTCTCCCAATCTATACCAATTTACATGTGTTTGTTGGTGAGATGAATAAAGCATACTGACTGACTGACTGTTAGCAGCGATCTGTTCATAGATGTACTAATTCCACTTTTGGTTCATTTCCATGACACACAATGCTGACAGCATCATAACTATGTTAGCTTCAAGCACGCTTCTACTATGTGTAGATAAAATATAACTACCCCAATTCTACGTTACAGACAACAAATCTACCTAACACACGCCTGAATCGTTTTCTAAGCACATCAGTGAAATAATTATAAACGGAGTGGCCAATTTGAAATCCCGCTGTGATATTATGTATTGAACTTGGATCAGTGGCTCTCAATCTTTCCAAGACAAGCCTCCCCCCTTATGATGGTGAAAGATTTCGCGCCCCTTATTGCCATATCACAAAACACAACCAGGATGCTAGCAACCTAACGGGTAGTTTGATGGCACGGAAGGTTACGACTGTGGATGAGAGATTTTTAAATATGTAATTCCTACTAAATACAGAGCTATAAGTATGAATTGGGAAGCGCGAAAACAATTTTCAGTGGAGCTCAGCTTCGCGCTCCCCTTCAAATGCTTTCACGCACCCGATGGGGGCGCGTCCATCAGTTTGAGAGCCACTGTCTTAGAATTATCATGGTGAAATATACTAATAACAAGTTAATCAAGTCCCTGCATTCATTCGATTTTTAGTAGGCCTACGCATTTCTCCATAATTTTAAAAAGTTTCTTTAGACTCTCGCGGGCCGCACAGAACGGTGTTGCGGGCCGCATGCGGCCACCGGGCCGTAGTTTGCCCACCCCTGGCATAGACGTTCTACGAAGCGATAGAAAATACTTTCCGTGAGGGATATACTACCGTTGTCTAAAATTCTTAGCAATTACTCTTCATTGAATACCATATCCAAGAATTATCCGAACTCCAAATGAGTTCAATTTACAGCAAAAACCAGCACAATCCGCACTACAGCAACGGCATCGTCATATTTGGTTACCTACCCACTAGGGGGAGCTGCAAACCACAAGTTACCAGATCGAGTCTCCATGCCAGCTACGTTGTAAATTGCTATGGTACGTCTTTATCGGAGCGAGAAACTGCGCCGGTACGGTACTTATTACAAAGCTTCAACATTGGGCATCATTCGAAAAGGTATTTCGCCGTACAACCAAGATATGTTAGCCGACCGGGTGACATGGTAGAAGTTGAAAACAACAATAAAATGCTATATCCACATTGCACGCACAGTCTAAGGCATTACTGACAGCTATTTGCAGAGGCAATACTTTCATTGGTAATGGCATTCAATAAATGAACACATATTTCAACAGTCAAATGCGGTATCATAGTGATTTATTCAACTGCGATTGGCTTGGTGTTGGTCAGTTGCGGAGAGCTTTGTAGGGCACAACGGTTGCTTGATGAACGAAGTGACCACGATGATCAAATCAGAAATCGGCGTAATAAAATATCCACTAGAAGCCCAATAAAATATCCACTAGATGCCCTGATCCCTTCATATCAAGCATGAGTTGGGTCAGATTTTGTAATCTCCTCGTCCATCATTACATGGCCCTTGTCGTATCGATTTACATACCTTGTGTTCTAATTTAAACATTTGAATTCTTGTTGTTGCAAGAGCCAACATTTTCACCTATTTGAATGTCATAAGATTTGTTCTTGTTATTACAAATGCCACACAGGTCTTATTACAAATGCCACACAGGTCTGTATGCTACAATGTATCACCTACTAGGCTAGGTCCGTACACGGCGGAGGTTTTCGTTTTCGAACAACTGATCTCTATTTCACAGTAACATTTTCTCCTCTATGACGTAATACTGTCACAACAAGATTCACTAGCGAGCTCGCGAGTGTAAACGCATCGGTAGCGTCTTGACTAGCGACCTTGCTAGCGACCCCGCTAGCGCTCGCTAGCGAAGGAGTGGAGCAAAGAAAGAAACGAAGTCGCTAGCGAATTTCGGTACCGTGTGACCTACCCTTAAGACTCAACTTGGCAATCTAGATTTGGCTGTTCGCTTCAATGTTAGTACAGGCACTGTTACCAATGTTTTTGGAAGTTTGATTGAGGTCATGCATGCCATTTTCCACACAGGTATGATGGTCAAAAAGTTGCCGTCATTGCTCACATGCCAGATGACTGCTCCAGAGTGTTTCCGTATAGTTTTCCTAACTGCAGAGTAATTTTAGATTGTACTGAAGTACACAGCCAACCCCGATGATCTTGGCAATAATTGTCAATCGTTTAGCCATTACAAAAAAGGTAACACAGTGCAAGCATAAAAAAGGTAACACAGTGCAAGCATTAGTTGGAGTCGCACCTAATGGAGCGATAACGTTTGTGTCAGAACTTTATGCAGGCTCCACGTCAGATAAGGCCATTACAAAAGATTGTGGAATCCTTGGCTTATTGGAACCTGGGGACTTGATTTTAGCTGACAAGGGGTTTGCAATTCACAGCATACTTCCTCCAGGAGTTACTGTGAACCATCCATTTTAAAGCAATCCTCAATTCACTCTTCAGAAGTATCACCCAACAAAGAGTTATCGCGAGCCCGTATTCATGTTTAAAGGGCGATACAGCGAATTAAAGTTTTTCGTATCTTGGAGTTCATTCCACACCATCATCGACACCTATCCAGCAAGATCTTTCAGTATGCTTCATGCTTGGCAAATCTGCAGACCCTAATCATCCAAAATGCTTATACATAGTTATTATATTCATATTATGTACCTATTTCTTTGTTTACCTATCCTTTGTTTAGTTGATAACAATCCTACTCTTTCTTTAGATAATTATGCTTTTGATTACAAAATGAATCAAGGTAACGATGGATGCAAGACTGCTGTGTCAAACTGTCCTGTGTTGAATACTTCAATTTGCCAAAAGGTTGGCTGCAATATAGCCTGGATAACACGGAGATCATAAAAGATAACTTATCCGGATCATCGCGACATATTGCATGATGTGCTTGGCGACTCTGCCAAGTACTGTACTCTGGACGACATTTTCTTCTTTATTGCCATAAACCACTCGGCTGCTCTGCACCCCATTGGGAACTTGCTATGGCGTGGGGTTATTGTATGGAAGTGGTGCGAACAATTCAAACCCCTACCAACTTTTGAAGTCGTCCCCATGTGCAGTTGCAGAACTTGGTAGGCAGACCGCCGTGATGTCGATAAGAAGCAACACCACAGCTACTGCATGTCAGGACTCAGTGACAGCCACATTGCTCGGAACTATGCTCGCTTCTACGAACTTGCACTGTATAAACAGTCCCTTCGTTTTATTGCTCGCCCAATTCCATTCCAACTCTACCCTAGTAGTCCACCAATGCAGAGGAGATCTGCTTCAAACTACTCGACCCTTACGGACGATGATAGAAAGGTGTTGCAGTATATATCCAGAGCGCTGTTAAAGTGGGGACTTAGACGTTCCAAGGTGAAGATGCGAAGTGGGTATCTAAGCAGATATCGCAGTCTGGTTCCCTTTGCCCCGAACATGAAAAAGTGAACCGTGAATTTTTATCGTGCCTAGTCACGCATTTATGACAATAGTGATTGCGGCACAAGTGGAGGTCCGTAAACGAATTAAGAATAAATCCATGGACGAGCAACCAGTCGTCAATGCGTTAAGTACTTCCAGCAATGTGTCATGGAATGATGTGTTGACATTACTCGGTCCGTGGACATTAGGGCTGTTCAAAAATAACTTTTTTTCCTGAATCTTGCTGGTTACT
>ATSW01118998.1:0-16720 GCA_000444245.1 Botryllus schlosseri
GTCTCAGATGATAATGTTTTCAAAACATGAAAAAATTCATACTGCACATGAATGCAGAGAAGTACTGAACTATGATAGAATTGACGAATTTGAAAGTGTAGCGCCTTCCAATAAGAACTAGATAACCACGGCACCAGCTTATGGAACTGGAGCAAAGCGAATATTTACCGGATATTTCAATTTTAGGCACCAGTCAGATCCATGCATATTCTGATATGATCGGACTACTAGCGATTGAGACAGAGCCTCATGGTGGATATTGGCGGGATGTTTTTTATTATTTTTTGGTCGGAGTCAGATTTATACTTTTTTTGATAGGGCCGGAGTCAGATTCCATTCAAAAGAAACAGGAAACTCGTCAATCCGACCAGTAGTACCTCAACTATTCGACCATAAATCGGAACTGTATTCAAAATATGTCTATGTATACTTTTTGAATGGAGAAAGTCAAGAAAAAATACTAACGCAGAATGTCACTATTATCGCGCCTGAAGGATTGAATCTTCACATACTCGAAGGGACGCTAAGCATTTCGAGACGAACTGCAGCACATTAAAATTGGGAGGTGATGGAAAGAACTAGTGTGGCTTTGGCAAAGAAGATTCTGTGGATAAAAAACGACAAGAACCGACTACCTTGTAGCGAAGTGTCCTAGAACAGCGGTTCTCGACAGCTGGCACGGAACAGTCCCGTCAACTTTCGGCCAGCTCTATATATTCTCAATTGCATGAAGAGTTTTTAAACAGAATTTGACAAAATTCCACAGTACCATGTAGTGACATTTGACAGTGTAATAGAATCTTGTGAACAGCGAATTCATATTTCTTAGGAGAGCTTCTTGGAGGCACAGAGGTTCAGTGTACAATTGAATAATATATTCACATTGAAGTGGATGCGAATAATTTCGGCTGACACTCGTCAGAGACTATCATCAGCCACCAGTAGAAAATTGAAAAAAGAATTATACATCAACATCGTCACCTAGCTGCTGACGATTACCTTCACAGCCTTTGCCGACAATATTCGGGCTCATTTCAATATGAATATATTACTTAATCGCACTTGGTTCAAAAGAATCCCAACAGTCGCGATCGAGTCTCAACATGACATTGACTACAATACAACCATACTAGTAGGTGTAATATCAAAAACAAAACAAATTTGTCATTAAACTGAAGTTGCAATCCTCTAATTTTGGAGTTATATAAATAAATTCTGGGTCGATTTTGATTTCTGAAATCTTACCAGCCGTCAGCCAAAGAGCTCTAGAACCACTGTCCTAGCACACAAACATCTCAACCCTTTGCTGAGCACATAACTCTCGCCACGCCAGGCACCACCCAACAATGCAGCGCTCCGAAAGGCAAAGCCTCCCCATCCGCCGTAATCGCATGCCGTCTCTCTTTCGGCACGATACGTATCGCCCTGCATTCGATGGTGCGACCCGCGCATTTGTCTGGATCGTCAAAATTATGCAGTCCGAAACCGTCAGTCATCAGGTTGTATGCCTTGATGCATTCGCGACGGCTCGAAGCGCGGTCGTTCAAGGTGAGGTATATCTTCCCGCAATCGAGCGCGCACTGCTTTTGAACGAGCACGTTTGTCGCTAAATGCGTCAGGTAGCTTGCTAGCACGAGGTTGTACCTGTCGCGTTCGGTTACCCAATCGCTGGACATCTCTTTTCCGTCATAATATCGACAATCTCGGTTTATGCCTGGATCGCCAGCTTCATTCAAAACTTGACTTTGAGCGTGATGAGAGGTGTAAGGAAGATAGCTTACTTCTATGTCATATCTTCTCAAAAATATGATCCTAATAATCGAGTAAATCGCAGTTCTAAGTTCCCCTCCCAAACATCGGATAGATTCGCTTTCCATATCAATATCAGCTATCAGACCAAGGCTGAGTCCCATGAAAGAATAATTTATGTTTCTCGCGCCGTCTCCGTCTCCAGAATCCCCGGTATTCGCGCCGTTCAAACTACTGGTTTCCATAGCGACGAGGTCCATGGGCCTAGACAGGCCGCGGCATATTTCAAACATGCACAGCGTAGCCGACCCGGCGACGTCGTGGAGCCTAAAATGCACAAGTAATTGGACTCAATCGCATTTGGCACTGCTTATCAGGCTTAGGCGTTGCTAATTAACATTCGGTTGCAGCAAACTTTTGCTGCAAGCAATCTTAGAATCTTAGTAGCATTCGCGATAGACTTGATTTCTTCGAGCATTGTTAGCGTGAAACAATTACATACGTGCAGGATTCAGAACTCATTTCAACTCGGCATAATATTATCGCCGATCGACATGAATTAAATCTGATATTCGACAAAGCTTTTAGGACATTGTTCATTTTTCTCCTTGATATTTTGCGGTATCTACACCAACTTGTGCTACACATACACACGATCTGTGCACATGCATACCATGAGTGCATGATACGCACATGCCATTGGGCAAGGAAGCTGCAGATATAGCCTTTATGGCTTTATAAGTCCATTTTAGACTTATAGGTAGGGCATCTCAAGCCGAATGCTAATGAAATTCGGTGTTTTGTAGATTCCCAGCATAATTTGCTATCGAATTCAACATCACAATAAAGAACTTTCTCAACAGACTTACGTCTGATGAGATCAATCACTGGGGACTGGCTATTTTTTTGAAAAAGAAGTACAACTGTTTATAGTATTTAAATGAGGAAGACATTGGCTAGGGAAAATCAAAAGCAATGTATGCACTCGGTGAGCAAAATGTTTGTGAACATCAATCAACTTAAAACTTTCCATAAACTTTCCATAACGCACAATTCTATTGGGATGAGTTATCCATCGTAGATTAATGTGTTGATTCCAATTCACTCATTCCTAGAATCCCAAGGATAAATAGGCTACATCTGATCCCGATCATAAGTTTGCGGTAGTTTCATATAAATAGTAAGGTCAGAAGAATCTGCTGAGACCCTAGAATATCTGCTACAATGAAGAGCAAGTCAGCAACACAACCTTCGTGTACGGATTAATCTTGCTGCCAACATTGCATTGCATCTTCCAATTAGATCTCATCTGCAAAGGCATGACCCGTCACAAATTCCATCAACATACTGTGACATGAAAAATCACAAAATCAAGGTCATTGAGGTGTATTTATTGAACTTGTAAATTACCATTTGAAAAATGAATCATTACTCGTTGGTTTTGCATACTTGCCCAGCTGTGCTGATCACCACGCACAGATACACTCAGGCGCGTAGCCAGAGGGGGGGTTTCGGGGGTCGGTACCCCCTCCTTTAGAAGCGTGAAACCCCCTTCTTAAACGCGAAACCCCTTTCTTTTGAAATGATCGTTCTGACGCTAATAGTCGGTTGCAATTCAATAAGTCGTATTATCAGTGTTGAGTGTGGCCAATTAGCGAAAGGCGTGTAGCCAATTAGCGTCCGTGCGCGATGCACTGCACAATGTAACGCGACACGATCATCCGCTGAGATGATTGCGAAATTAGGTCATTCATTGCCGCGTGCTCGGCAATAGTTGCTAGCCTGATTTGTCGCGTCTCCAACAAGCCTAGTTCCGCTGGCTTGAATAATCTCATCTGCTATAGGCCCGGTGTGCACGATATCATCGCTGACCTACACAACCGCATCTGCAAGCGGCCTAGTATACGAAAGATATTGCTAGCCTAACTACCGCGTCTCGGGCCTACCATGCTTTGGCTCATATTTCCCGATGGCTCGGATAAAATGGTCGTTAAGTATATGCTGATTAGCGATTGTGATTAAAGAGTGACATCTCGAAACTGAATTACATCGAATGTGCGCAAACATATGCGACGCGTGCGTACGTACAGTACATGCGTAATTGATTTCTGTTAATACTTGAACAATAGGGCTGTTCAAAAATAACTTTTTTTTCCTGATTCCAGCCATTCACTGATTAAATTGTCAGGTTGCCATAACAAAGGCTGCACACCAAATTTGGTTCAATTCTAACAAGTATAGGGCTCCGCGGATCCAATTAAAATTTTTAATTTATACAGGAAAATTGAAAAAAAAAAATTTTCAAATTTTTCTGTCAACCCCATGAAATTGTTGAGCTGTCTTCAGAGACGATGCAAAAAAAATTTGACTCAATTCGGACTAGTAGAAACGGAGTTATTCGAGTTTTTCGTTGATAATTCTCGGATTATCCCCAAATTAAGGATAATTGGAGAATTATCAACGAAAAACTCCAATAACTCCACTAGATGCCTATATGCTGTGGAATATTTTCTTGGCCGATTTATTCAACTGGAAAATAGTCTGGTGTGAATGGGCTTTCTGATTTCAATGTAGGTACCTTCAGAAATTGTGTTGAAAATGGACAGGCGCTACGAGAAATCTCACTGGAAGCACAAAGGGTACGATCGCTAAACAGGCTAAGAAGCAATGCTATGACTGTGGCTCAATAATTATTATATTCAAGTTGTTATTGATATGTTTCAATAACAATGACAATAACAATAGCCTATATTTATCACGACTTTAACAAAACCGGGGTTAGGCTACACCGCTCAAATGCTCTGATATCAGATCAATCTTCAGTATATTTTAAAATATACTACATAAAATTGTGGCACGTCAAAGGTCTACTAGCTGCACTATTATAACCCGACAGTTTTACGATGTCATGATGCATCCTCTCGTATCATGCCTATAACTTATTAATTAGAAAAATTATGCCCGGAACAAAAGAATTATTCAAATATTTGAAAATGTGATTTTATTTCGTGTCAAGCGTGAATAATGCAATAGTAAATCACATTTCCACGATGTTTGTGGAATGCCTGTCTGCAAGGACCCGTCAAATAAGGCCTGGAACCTATACATTGCATATCCCGATTATTGATGCTGCGGCCCGCGGCGTCATCAAAAACTAGGAAATGGCCCGCGAGCACATTTGAGTTTGAGACCTCTGGCCTACACAATCGCATCTGCAATAGGCCTAATACGAAAGATATATCAATAGATCATCGCTAGCCTAACTCCATCGCTAGCCTAACTATCGCGTCTCGGGCCTAGCATGGTTTGGCTCCATCTCTCGATGGCTTGGAGACCATGCCGTTGATTGTACGCTGATTAGCGATTGTGATTAAAGAGTGAAACATCGAAACCCCGCCCTTCTATTTTAAAACCCCTTCCTTATTTTTCGGCTGGCTACGCGCCTGGATACACTGAATTAAAAATTATTGATAGACAATCAATCAAGCTACCGTATTCGGTTAATATATATGCTTTGAGAAAAAGCGGTATCAAAAAGTTGAAATGTCCATCAGGAAATNTTAAATTATGATTTATAAAATGACCAAATATCTGAATGAATTAAAATAACTTCCTTCACTTACTCATGTGGAGTTGATAATATCAACCAACAGTCATCATTTCCACCGCGATAACCACCACCAAAATATCATAGNGAGCCAGTAAATCAGTATTCTAATNAGACTAGCAGGCTACAACTACAACNACTAAAACATTAATACAGGACCAGTATACACGAAAATTGGTCAAATTNGTCNAAAATTGGCATTGAAGTTCACTAGTTGAAATTATGCTTATCAATCTACACTGACTCACCATTCAAAGGTATCGACAAGATCGGAAAATTGTAAGACATACAACAAGTACATCAAATCAACATAAGTACAACTAATTAACTACAAATGTTGGTGTTAAAAAGCTGACAGAAACCACACAAAGTTAGTGCAATGCTTTGAAAATACGGAAGCCATGCATCTAACAAAACTATAACAGGAACAATTACAGAACGATTACGGCACCTAACAAATAATCAGGCATCTATACCTCACTGTTTGTGTTTTTGATAGGAAAATGCCGAGTTCTTCTAACGTGAATGTGAGGGACCATGGCATATAACATCTCAATCACTCAATCATGNAGAANNGATNATATCCAATNCTGAGACCTATTTTGTTGTTTCAAGATTTTNAAAGTAACTGGCACTGGCAGCCAANTACTANATTTTCTTCTTCTGATCNANTATTGCAAGCACNTTTAACATGNGGNTTNGTATGNCTATAATNAATTGAAATCAGATCATGGCNTCAATNATGTTTTCTTNGTACTGAAGCACTCACAACTGACTTCATACATGTGGGAAAGCGATGAGTTATTGCAATGAAATTGATTCCTTGTAATGGACACAAGGACGGTTTTCATGAAAATATTATTGNAATAGTGGCTAACGAGAACTAACAAGTATTCAATGCTGCACNCAAGTCACTCCATGACAGAAATGCTGCAACACTCCATGCGTGCGACAAATGTGCAAAACGTCACGGGTGTCACTGTTTTATCGTTGCTAAAAATACCAAAGTTCACTTATGATGAATTGCAAGACAATGCAGCGGAAGACATTAACATATGTCATAAATGTATTTTCGTTCTAAATCTGACAGGCTATACCTTACAGAAAATAAGTGATGAGTGCAATATGTCCTTGAAGGGTTCACCCCGAACATGAATGAAGTATGAAGTTAATAAAAAGAGTAGGCTTTTCGACATGTCAAACTGAATTAAGAGCTATAATCTGTGTTTGGGTATCAGGAAACCATTACAAATAACAGAACGAATGAGCAGCATGCAAGAAGGCACAGNCGACAATCAGACGTGTAAGTAGCTCTGTTCGATTTGATCAAGTGCAAATTTTTCGGCATTCATCATTACCTGGTGACTTATCCNATACAGAATGATCTTGATGCNNACGTCTTCCAAACGGACAAAGTCAGGCGAAAAAATTTTATCAGCCCGCCCTGATATACATTGNTTCTCTACNTTGTCTACGAGGTCACAGCTCTCNCATCGTTAGTTAAGCGTCAGCAAGAATGCCATGTGGATTTTTAAANTACCGCAACGCCGACACCGTAGGCTAATCATGTTCAGAAANAAAAAATNCCCCTACAGTATACACCTATTTCACAACCGACTTAACACGTTACACGTANCCATCAGTCGCCAATGAAACCTAGTAAATGTTTCNGTAAATGACAGACCTAGACTACCCACTACAAAATGCTTCTTCATTGGATAGTCCGCTATCATTGCACCTAGCAGCCAGTGACTATAAATTTCAAATTCAACATCTACTNACATACACAACGGCTCCTTAAATAGGTGAGACAGTGAANTGAACTTGNAATTCTCAATTAATCCAATAACACCCATTAGCTATCATGGGTGTGCTTTAATGGATGGTTTCCAATTGACTANGGCGAGAGTAGAATTTGTATTTGATCCACTCATAAATATTAGTGGTGGGCTACAAGTAGGCTGATTGAACAATTCAAATACATTCATAGATACCCGGCTATGNAAGATGGATCGCATTAGTTTCCGAAACCCCAGTACACAATNAACGATCGATCGCCAAGAACGCGCAACTTGNTTTTTATTGAACTCAATAGGAAGTTCTCGAGTTCGCANTATTNGGAANACAAAAATCAATGTTCCATAGTATGTTGCAATGNGAGNTAAGATTCCATCCGGTAGCACACAGACAAAANGACTGTAAGTTCAAAGGATGATATATTCATCCAATANAAGTTGTGATATTCATCAACAGAAATCGTATTTGAAAGGATNANTCATTGTTGAATNAGNCGAGNAGATNNTGGGTGTTTTACTGATGCCNATNTCNGATAGATAGCCTAAATAANNGTGCAAATATATNANTGGGCAAGTGAAATTANGGGTCTGTGTCGTTAANACCNCNGNNTTGTTAAATAACAGGAAACAGTAATCATTTCAGCAGTATNTNTGATCAATAACACATTTNGNTGAAGTGCNCCTGATGNAGCATTTNCNNNTCCATTGACTTANTNNTGCATTNATTCTCATATTCCNAAGTTTGTGGTTTAGTCAAGGCGGCTATTTAGTACCTTATGCTTAGTTCGTAACAAAATCAAACAAAAAACACCCANNAACACAACACAATCATCATTGCTGAAAATCGCCTTTTAAANGAAGTTTTGTGATTCAGNAAACGAAAGTAATCAGCATTGGCTTGAAAAGACTCATTAACATGCCCGTTAAAATTGCNACTTGATTTCTGATGACANTTTGGTCNCTTTGATNTACCAATAATATGTCTATTGGCCNGAGTTTATGGCTTGAACAGTGNAATTACAACTAACTCTGAACATTTTTAAATATTCAGAAATCCTATTTCACGCATATTTGGCCTATACCCAAGTTGAGCTGTATTTTGGCAAACACCTTCCAGTTTCGCATGGCTTACTGCCACAATGATGCCATGATTGAAAATNAAGTGCTCAAAATAAAATGCGANATCTGCATTTTCGTCGANATCATGGAAAGANGAGATGAAATACACACTAAAATGTTCATTTTCGAGAGATGATCATTCAGTTCCGATTGAATGATAGCCATGTCGAATGATTCACAAGCANTTACCTATTTTGAGCAAGCCACAACGAAAATGATNCCATCGAACATAATGTCGTTACATGCAGGGTATTGTGGTGCATTATGAATAAACATANCACTACTTTCCTGATCAGCCTACCGTATNACTGACTNTTTTAATCAAGGAAGCACCGNATACAAAATTCATTCAGAAAAGGTTCCCAGCTTAGATAGCACCTAGCCATTGCTACACACACAATATATGATATTTGTTGAAACCTTTCCAAGATAATAGTAAATGAAAGCATTGTGAGAAAGCATATCTGTCTTGAATGATTGACTACAAAACAGGATCTGGGGGTGGAATGTCACCTTTAACAATTCTAGGGATTTATGACATTGTTATTACCACTACATTTGNAATCGGACATAAAAGAGTAATTGCCTGTATACTTACCGAACCAAAATGGACAATGAAAATTGAGGGTAGGCCTACAGCGGAGTTGAGCCCAATAAATTTAACGGTGAGCCCACCTAACGAGAACTGTAAAAAANTNGCTTTTGCTCTTTATACCTGTATTGCTCTTTTACTTTCAAAGCACTGCAGCACCTGGTTAAGTGCCAACATTACAATNNAGCGTCGTATAGGAGTGAGGTNNCTTTTGCTACAAAATCTACCTGCACCTCACAAATGACTGGATCTCACATGTAATCAACGCCANGNCCTACTGAACAGCCATACACAACCACGGATAGGCCTACTCTTTAAACCAGTGGTTCTCAACCTGGGGGGCGTGAAAGCATCTGAAGGGGGACGCGAAGAAGCAGTAAACTGNAAAAAATGTCCGAGCGCGANTTNCCTCCAATTCAAGCGNGTTTCTCTATNTATAGACCGAATTTCATNTTTTTGAATTCTCTCATCANCAGTCATAACCTNCCATGCCATCAAACAATCTGTTGGGGTTGCTAGCATCCCGGTTGGATTTTGTGATATGGTGATAAGGGGGGACGAGAAATTTTCACTATCATAATGGGGGGCGTGTCTAAAAAACGGTTGAAAACCACTGCTTTAAACTGATTCATATCAGCAAGACATCAGTCTCAACCGACCTCCAAAAATAATGCTCAACAAATTTTGGCTCGAGTATTGTAGTGTTGAGCTCTACAACACAGACACAATTACATATTAGATCAGGGTTGTCCAGAGCATTCTTTCTCAATGAGGGCGAAACACAAGCAAACGCCTAGGCCCAATTCGCTTCATTCATTTGCTGTCTCACATATTTTAATGGGGCACTGCTATTTTAACTATCAAATGGATGGGATCAACGTTTCCTAAGGCAACAATCAAATTTTAATGGTATCGCAACCTCAAAATCCAACTCCCGCATCGATGCGCACTCTAATGGTCTGTTGTGTCACAAAAACCGAGTAACAAAGTAATTTGGCAGCCTGCGATCCAATATATAATATGTTTTGGTTGAGTCGGTAGCAAAAAGTCTTCTTTAATATAATATCTGTTACCTGAAGACCACATATTCAGTGACTGCCCAACCTAGTGTTGACACTGCCGTGACTTTCCCTGAAGTGTTGTCACGTTCAAGCAGTATTTGATTTTTGGATCTTCTTATGGGGCTGATAAGGCTGACTCGCAGGCCACAGTCGGCCTGCGCGTCATAGTTTGGAAGCCCCTGTGTTACACGACATAACTCACCCCGTAGATGCATAGACTATGGCAGCAGCAAGAGCATTCCCTGAACCGCCCGGCACAATTCCAATGGGCATCTCGATGGCTTCCTGCCAGTCAGGTCGATCCATTAACCCGTTGATGACCTGGGAATGCGGCAGTATTACCAAACAGTTCCGTCACGCAGCAAGCTGGCACGGATATCACCTCGTGTACAAGACCGTCTCCCGAGACGATAACGATGCCATCCCAGTCGCTGAGCTTGAGATTTTTCGCAATTTCTCTTGCGTGCCCCGCATGTTCTGGTGTGAAGGGTGAGCATGTTTAAAATTGCTAGCAGAGTCGCTGAGAAGATTCAGTGCGAGATCCAATCGCAGTGTTTGTATCCAGTATTTAGCATTATGTCATTGTGTCGTGTCACGAAAATTTGTAAGTTGTAAATATGTCAACGATATAAATGGCAAATTCACCAATACTGCAGTTGTTGATATCAAATGCGCCATGAAGTAACGTTATAGCCGATTGGAGTATTAGGTATCATGTTTAGGATTAAATCTCTTCAAATGGTAGACGAGAACATGAAATTCACCATGATACATTACAAAGACGTGCGAGATATTCCAGTTTGCACCCAGTGAGATGAGTTTGAGTTATTCCTGCTTTCACCTAGTTGTGAAGTTTGATGATTCACTGCTTACGCACCCACATAGATTCAAGTACCGTACAGTAACATCTTATCAGGTGTCATAAAGATGATTTTGTACACAATAAAAGATTTGAAGAGCTTCTTGGAGGTACAGAACTTCAATATACAATTAAATAGTATATTCATATTGAAATGAACCCGAATATTTTCGGCTGACACTCGTCAGGGGTAATCGTCAGCAACTAGTAGAGAATTGGAAAGAACATTGTATATCAACAATCGTATCACAAAATACGATACGATACGATTGTTGATATACAATGTTCTTTCCAATTCTCTACTAGTTGCTGACGATTACCCCTGACGAGTGTCAGCCGAAAATATTCGGGTTCATTTCAATATGAATATACTATTTAATAATAAAAGATTTACATTACAGAAATGACTTACAATTACAGGACTGTATACTGGTTCTGGTAATAACATGTAACTACAAAGTTTAGGTATGCACGACTCACTGCTACATAAAATAAGTAAGATCAGTTAGAGTCCTAAATTCACAAGTGGTTCTAGTTACACAACACCTCCATGGTACCATTTAATCACCTTTAATGATCCATCGCGAATTTTATTCATGAAATGAACCATGTGAACTCAGTGTCCCAAAATCCCAGCAGTGATTGTGGTTACACACAAGGCAAAGCATAATTACCTCATGATTCTTTCATCAATCACAAATCTTATTCAAAGAAGACACAAGGCATGTGAAAAATATAGGCCTAGAAATCTGATTTATGAGCAAATAAAATGAATTTCATTTCATGGTATAGATAATAATTATACCGTGGCTGAAAGCCACTTGGTAAGTTTTCCCGAATGGCTGGCATATGTGTGAGAGAAATTTAGTATTTACATGCTTGACTGAACTGTGGTTAGATTGCCATGTTGCCCTTTGTATGGAGATTAAATTGATCCCCATGAATGCACACTTGCACACTGTAATAATAACGCAAAGCTAAACCTATAGCTCTCTCCTTTAATCCCTATGGGCTAAAAGACTAGGGTATAAGAAAAAACTTTCAATGAACAGATGGCATGATGGTTATTGAAATGTGTGGCCTGATATTGAGGAAGGCTACAAAACCAATCTGCAATTCTCATCAGATTACCTGTATTTCGCACTGTGTGTTTTATCTCAGCTTCCAACAGCATCGGCTTGACTTTCTCCTTGTACATGGCAGTCGCTTTCTTCCTTCCACTAAACGGATTCACGAGTACTAACAGGTTTCTGGTCGCCAGAGAGCCATTTTCTGTGTCTATGTGAAGAAGATATAATGCCGTTAATGCACTATGCCAGGAGCATTGAATGTGTGACCTTAACAGTCCGTCACTACCCAGTATCGCATCAACATTGAGATCCTTCATTTAACAAAAATTGTTTTGTAGATACTGCTAGACAAATTTTACAACTTTCTCGATAGCACAAGGCTAGAGATGTGAGATCGTACCGCTGTGATGTCATACACACACACTGATTGCTGAAACCATGATGCAAGGTAAACGCATACCCGCAATAATTGTTTGAATGATCGCAAAATACACGCCAACGTCAAATGTCAATCCAAGATTTCATTATTGCTGCTGAGTAATAGCACCACCGTAAAATTGAGTTATACTCAAGTACACTTCAAGTGTAGTATAGTACTTTCTAGCCAGGAGCAACACTGCTTCAACTAGAAATGAGAAGCTTGAAAGTACTCCAGCTCAGGCTCTAGACAGGCTATGTCTGTGACTTTCTTTTGAACTAGAAAGGCAGCAAACCAAAATTGCGTTACTATTATAGTTAGTGAAGTAAACGAACATGCCTTCTTTCGTTCGAATTATTTCGCCGGCAACCAGTCTTTTAATAGTCATTTTCCACACCTCAGCGACAGCCGAGTTTTCTTGATACGTCCGATTACAGTCAATTGTGAATGTCCTATCAAAACAAACAACGTGTGAGATGCGGATATACCTACCATTGCTCAACACAGTGAAAAATATTGTAAGTCTCTGATTAGACCGGGGGGTTCTCAGCCCTTTCTTGGCCGTGGCCCATTTTCCGGTTTGAAAATATGCTGTGGCCCACCTCTCATCTTGAAGTCATAATCCTGTTCAATGCGTGGTAATCGACTGCGCCGATATGCCTATTTCTCTAAAACATGCGCATTTGTCTCTTAATTTATCGATGATATTTAAATGTAGACTTTACGGACCATTACAACGAAGCGCAACGTAAATTTTCAAGTTGAATAAATATCCTCCAATAAACGACCAACGAAATAATCTTGGCCTCTTCGGGGTCCCGCAATCAGGGGTTTGGGTGCTGCAGTGACGGCCTTGGTAGATCGTAGGCCGAAACTCCTATATATATTATGATCGTCCGCTGCTCCATTCGCATCGCAAAACACAAACATCAAATCCACGCATCCAGCGTGTGATTGGGATTTTAGTTCCACTATTGTGGGGAGTAATATAATCATTCTGGGTCAGCTTCAAACAATTCATTGGTGAATGGGTACTACAGAGAAGTGGAGAAAGATTTTTTTAATATGTATGCAATAACACATCTTGTGCCAAACCAATTGAAGTTGCTATGTCAGAATATTCAATCCAATGCTGCAATCAATTCATGTGACTCTTAGACATAGGCGCCGAACCTGGGCATGCAAGGCATGCCTAGACACTTATTTAGGCATGCGGCATGCCTAGAATTCGGTTTGGCATGAATCGGCATAAACCCCGATTGTGTTATTTAGAACGAATCGCAATGTATTTCCGTTTACAACATTACCTGCTACCGCTTATGTGAGCGAGGTAACCCGTTGCGCGCGGCCAATTAGCTACAAGCGCGTTGCCAATTAACGAGATTTGTCTGTGCACACTGCACAATGTAACGCGGCGCGATCTCCCGCTGAGATGATCGCGAAATTGTGTCATTGATTGCCGTGCACTCGGCAATCATCGCTTTGGACGCTTGCCTGCTTTATCGCGTCTCCGACAAGCCTAGTTTCACTCGCTTGAGCAGTAGGCCCCGTGCCATCGCTGCCTGCACTATCGCATCTGCATTGGCGCACACGATATTATCGCTTGCCTACACAATCGCATCTGCAACAGGCCTGGTACGAAAGATATCATCGCTGGCCAACTATCGCGTCTAGAGCCGAGCATGCGTTGGCTCCCATCTCTCGAGCCTAGCATGCGTTAGCTCCAATCTTTCGGTGGCTTGGTAACAATGCCGTTAGGTGTTCGTTGGTTAGCGATTGTAATTAAAGAACGACATCGCTGACCAGAATGACATCGAATGTCCGCAGACATGTGCGATTGTGAGTGCGCCGTGCATGCGTAAGTGAATTCCGCTATTGCCTAAACATAACCATCAGAAGATGTGTGTCAAATGTCAAGGCTTGAGTTGTAAAAGATGAGAAAGGTTTGAACAACCTGAAATCGGTGCCATTACAGAACAGATTCCATAACAAATCTGACATTTTGCCTTGCGCAAATCGTCGCCGAGGTTACGTAATACGCGTTGATAACCAGCGTATTTAATTGTTCGCTAGCGATCAGGGACTCGCTAATTGACGGCGCTTCCGGACTCGTTGACAAGCTTATAATACGCGCAAGTTTGTTAACACGAAGATATTGCATAATCGGGATTTATGCAGGCACTTAACCCTCATGAATTGATGCTATATTATCACTAATTATCAATTCCGTCGGATCATGACGTCATTCCTTTGTGACGTCATCGAACTCGCATGCCTAAGGAAAATTAGCGTTCGGCGCCTATGCTCTTAGATTATGTACAATGATATCAGAGTGAACATTTTAATCCGGCTCCATATATTAATGCACTCCGCTAACACCTCAATCCGTTACGATTCGTTGCGGTGGTGCAGTATGCCTCCACCAGAAGTTGCCAATAATTTGCAATTTTGGCTATCTTATCTTACAATACTGCGACTTACCTAAGTAGCCTACAGTAAATCTATACATCAATTACATTTCATTCCGAGTTTATTGCACAGTGCACACCCCTTACAACGGCATACGACATATGCCCCAGCCCCTGCCGGAATGCTTGGTTACTTCAGCATTACCTTCCAGTTATTATATACTCGAAATTATTTTAGTTGCTGTTAGCCCCGTCTTGGACTTGTACATGCAAACTCCATACGTGCCAACACGTCTATCAGAGTCGGATGAAAAGCTTTACGTAGCCTACGTATAATTAGATCGTATGAATATATTTTTAGCGATTAACATTACAAATTTAACTAAACTTACATAAATTCTGAAATTTTCGAAATAGCTTTGTGGCCCACCTCAAATGCTCCTGTGGCCCACCAATGGGCCTTGGCCCAGCCTTTGAGAACCCCAGGATTAGACTCAACAGCTTCATTCCGGAAATCTACATCATTAAACTAATGAGGCATGGAGCTACATTAAAGGGCAAGCATTAGGATTAGGAATTGCATGGAACAGTTAAATTATGATTTGTCCTTTTATGATGTCAGGTATAGAACGCGGATAAATGCATGCAAAATTCATCTCATGGGCCGAAATCCTTTCGGAGGAACAACATTACCAAAACCAACATTGCATGCTTGCTACAAGGAAAAAAACTCATGTCACCAACAACAAAGAGTATGTTCCACGAGGAAGTTGGTATCGCCTATCTATTCAAGACCAGCATTCAGTCTAGACTTACAACCAACACCAACCAAATATCTTCCAGAACAGTGGTTCTCAGCCACCAATCAGCCAAATACATTACAGATTTTGTAACTCAATCGCAATATTCCAAGAAGTTGAACACTATTCCATTGATAACAGAAATAAATAACCAAATATAATTTTGATTCAGACATTTGGAATGTATTTTTCTGCATCATGTCGCATATAGAGTTTGTGGTCTAGCTTGGACTTAGCGTACGTCACAATGCTGAAAGTACCGTACCAAACTGTTTAAGAGTTTCATAATTATATTTAGCAATTTTGCAGTACATTTTATCGAGATTCGGCAGTATAAAACAGGCTGGCCAAGATGCAGTTCCATTAAATGAAACCGAACAAGCAAAATCAAGTTAAGGTACTGGTGTTTAACAGGACTTTTCCTTGCAAAAACTGCAAGTCCAAAGACTCCCAGTCACAAATCAATCTCACTTTTCTAATTTTGACTCGAGTCAAGTCGAGTCATTCTCAATTCACCTTTAAGTCAAGTCCGAGTCCAAGTCGGCGAGCAGAGGGTCGAGTTCGAGTTATGGTATTATGACTCGAGTCCGAGTCCAAGTCATTGTGTTGATTGATCAGTTTCAAGTTGACGTCTTGTTAAACTCACTTTTTTTAACTCTGTTTGGTGATATCGAATGGCTCGCATTTACAATATAGTAATTTTTCCCACTTTTAGCAGTTCCTCGACACATTTTCAAGTACTAGTACAAATAGACGAAATCCCAATAGTGTGGTTACTTTACTATTATTCGAAATTACAACGAAATGTGGGTCTTGGTCGTCTGAGTCACGAGTCATATGACTTGGTTCGAGTCATGCGCAATGACTCGAGTCCAAGTCGAGTAAATAAACAAATTGACTAGAGTCATTTCCGTATTTTGAGAAAATGACTCGAGTCAAGTCGGGTCATCAGGAAATCGTGACTCGAGTCGGACTCCATTCTAGTCAGGACTCGACTCATTACAACCCTGGCTTTAATAGAACCATGTATAACAAAAGGCAGCCGCAAATTTCTCATGGAATATGATTTTTGAAGGACAACTAGTTTTAAAAAAATCGTTTTCAAATTCTATAGCCCCCAGGCTAAAACAGTGGAGAACCCTGTTCCAGAAAACAGATCTGGGTTTCAATAAACCATATTCAAAGATTTACCCAAATTTTCAAATCTTTCCATTTTTAGCTATCGAATGAAAATATGTAAA
>ATSW01119013.1:0-11312 GCA_000444245.1 Botryllus schlosseri
GTAAAAACGCATGCGGAAAAATCTGAAGTTGTGACGAAAGCTAAAGAAACAAACGAATCTAAACCGAAAGCGGAAGAGGTCTCGTCTATTTCTACTGCGTCTCCTGAGTTCCCCGTCAAAACTGCAGAGCTAAAAACGAAGGCTGGTGAACTGTTCAAGTCCGGCAGATATGGTGACGCAGGGGAACACTACACAAAAGCGATCGTTAGCATGTCGTCGTATGTAAAACCGGGCGGCACAGACCCGGGACACACCGCGGCACTGGCAGTACTGCACAACAACCGGGCCGCGTGCAGGTTAAAGCAAGGAGATGACAGGGCTTGCGTTGCTGATTGCAACGAAGTGTTGAAAGTGAAAAAGTGGGACGCGAAAGCCTTGATGAGGCGCGCGATGGCGTATGAAAACATGGAGAAGTACGCCAAGGCATGGGCCGACTATCAGACCGCGTACAGCATGGACAGAGGCAACGTGCTGGCCCAAAATGGCGCCAACCGCGTCGGACAGCATCTGCGTGATATACACGGCAGTCGGTGGAGGGAGAAAGTTCCTAAAATTGAAACGCCCCCAATGCCTGCTTTGGGTGATATGCACAAATATGCAATACCTGACAATAAAGAGGTGCCGAAACCTGTAAATATTTCCGATGTTCGGAAGGATGGGGAGAGTACAGTAGCTCCCGCGGAAAATCTCAGGGCGCCGTCAGGAATTATCAAAGAGGGTAAGAAGCAGAAAACCAAAGTCGACACCGTAGCTCCCGCGGAAAAACCCAGTGTGCCACCGGAACTTCCCAAAGATGGTAAAAATCAGAAAATGAACAGCGATGATGTGAACGCCGTCGCTCCCACGGAAAATCTCGGCACGCCATCAGAATTTCCAAAAGAGGGCAAGAAGCAGAAGAGCAAAAAACGGAACAGGCCTAAATCGCCCCGAAAAGTGGAGGTTCCGACTCCGACAAAGGAGGAAGCCGCAATTGAAAGCAAAAAAACAAAAATACGGCAGGACCTGTTCCAAAAACTGAAAGCAGACGGTAACGAGAACGTAAAGCAAGGCAAGTACAATGATGCCGTCGATTGCTACACCAGATGCTTGACGCTGTGTCCGAAAGAACCGGCCAGTTACACTAACCGGGCGCTGTGCTTTTTGAAACTGAAAAAACACGTGTCCGCGGTCAACGACTGCACAGAGGCTATAAAGCTAGACCCGGTCAACACAAAGGCGTATTACAGACGCGCTCTAGCGCGTAAAGCAGAGGGCTACCACGGTGACGCGCGTCGTGATATTACCAAACTGCTAGAGATCGATCCGGGCAATAAAGCAGGACATGCGGAGCTGGAGGCTTTAAAAAAATTGATGGGCGATACCAAGAAGGAAGTGAAACCGGTGCATAAAAAGCGGATGGTCATCGAGGAGGTGGACAGCAGTGAGAGCAGCGATGAGGGTGAGTTTGTGCTGCCCGCCGAGATAGCCCCGAACGAACCGAAGAGGTTAAAATCAAGGTTATTGGAAACGAAAATAAGACTCTGAATGCGACCGCACCGCTCCGGAAAAATGGCGATAACGAGTCACCAAAATCTGCAGATAACGAGTCTGCAAAATCTGCCAAAGTCACTGATAACGAGTTGACCAAAGCTGCAGATAACAAGTCTGCAAGATCTGCTGAAGTCACTGATAAAGTGTTAGCAAAATCTGTTGAAATCACCGATAACGAGTCGGCGAAATCGGTCAGAGCCAGACTTTCGGCTGACAGGCAGTTGACGCCTTACGAGTTCGGGCACTTGTGGAGCGCGATTGCCAGCAAGAAGAACCATGACGAATACAAGGCCCTGCTGGGTAGAATAAGGCCCGAACAGTTACCGGCGCTGTTGAGTAACAAAATCGACGACCACGTGATACGGATGGTGTCGCAGGTGGCTAGGGAGCGTGCGACGAAAAGCGGGGATTGCCGGTACGCGTACGATTTATTGCGTTGCTTGACCAAAGCAGACCGATTCGGAGTCGTGGCCATGTTCTTGTCGGATTCGGATAAAAGAATCCTGAAAGATACGTTCGACGCTATTCGTGGTGACGATTCCGGCGTTGTCACTCAGGACGATATTAGCGAATTGGAAAAGAAATATGCGTAATTGGCTGATTCACGTCGGTGCGGGTGAGCTCCGGCAATTTTGGGATTATGAACGAAGCTCTTGCTACTAGGGCTAGCGAGTCCAGTGCTCGAATTGAAATCTAGTGTCGATTTTGATGATTCCAGATGGGTAGTGACTAGTGAGAGTGGATCTTTTCGAGTACTGAAATTTGGAGCCCCTGATCAGTAATAGGTATTTTGATTATCAAATACTGAACTCCATTCAAGGCTTTGTACTCTATTCAAAATTGAATCACCCAGGTACTTGATATTGCCGAGCCCAACTCGCTAGTTACGATGCATCAACCATACTTACTACCCTGATCGAATATATATCTTGGAGTGAATAAGGATTTGTCGTTTTCCTTTCGATCCTGGATATAGTACCCGCCGACTGCGTTCTCTCGTACTGACTGCGGTGTGTCTGTACTTAACGGCGCGGTTTTCTGAGAAAACGCATCTTCCCACTGAGCTGAACAAACCCATGTTATAGTTTCATGCAGGTTTGTGATGACTGAAGTTGGAAGTCACTATTTTTTGCAATTTCTCTAACCTGGAAAATGACTCGAATCAACTTGAGTAATATATTTAATCGACTCTTGCTCTACTCGAGTCATCGCGCTGGACTCGACTGATTCATATGACTCAACATATTCTGTACGGCTTGATTCCAGTAGCCTTTGTGTTGTGTCCTGTACGTGTTTTGCATAGCATGTAACGCCTAATCTTGGCGCCGACGCTGTCGCATCATCGTGTTTGTCCTATTTTGACAGCTATGTGCTTTTGTAGTTTGTATACAATATGGCTATTCGGAAGTCAAAAAATTAACACTGAATACGAAGAGTTATAGAACAGCAGACTTTGAATATTTGGCAAATACGTCAGAAGGTGATGCATTCATTAACCAAATAACAGATTTTGATGGAATATCAATGGTCATATGTGAGTGTGATCTATAATATTATGAACCTACCAGCGCCGACTCGCACAAAAACATATTCGCAGCAAACCTCTGTCCTCTAAAGGATGGAAAGACTGGATGCCAGGTCTACTGTTGGGTTTGTGAACACTGAGTGCCGTCTACAATAGGCATACTGAATATGATGCATTATTATCTGATGCCACAGTAAAATCATGAAAAACAACTCAATATTGATGACAAATTCTAAAGATCCCAGTCAAAACGACTTGGTTTCTCGTTTGATAGGGGCTCATGCATGCCCCTACCTAAATCGTGTGATTACTTGCCGTTTCCATATTTTTGGCTGATTTAGATTACCTTTTTCAACTATGCATCTACTCCACACACATGCAGTGGAATGCACGTTAGCTCCACATGCCTTATAATTACATTAAGCTTGAAATAAGGTGCGCATACTGCACAATTTTGATCAATAGTCTTTGCACACACTCTTAATCAAAGTAGAGTTGAAATTAGTGCCAACATGCAATCCAAGTAATTATCATTTCTCCAGCTTCTGGGCCATAGGGATGCTGCACATTGAAGTCAATATTATCGAGTAGTTTACTGCCTGTTAGTCTGATGCAACATCTTTTCAAGCCACCCCCGACATTTGAACAACCAGAACCTCTCAAATTTCTCTTTATTGATAGGGCGTATACATAATACACCCACGACATAACATACCAGAAACGCACCCAGGCTTTGAACTAGGCAAAATTTAGGATTGACAACTAGCGATGTATTTACAAGTTCTCAAACAAGCATGCGAGTGGTGCACTCTTTACTGGTCAATTAGCAAATTGCGATGGCTAACAAACGTAACTTGCAATTTACAAAATATGAAAGATCTTTTTCAGTCAAATACAAATGTGCGAAAAACGGTTATGTCAGCTGTTTGGCTTTTTGATAGAGACTGTCCACAACCAGCGACATGCTGCTGATGACATCCAGCGAGGTCTCGTACGTCCTGTCCACTACGGGTTCGTCGAAAAGAATAAGAACACCTTCCCCTTGTGATAATATCCCTGAATGCAATTTGAGTGAAATAAAAAATTCAGCTACGGAATTGAACCAGATTGCGAACTCACCGTGAAACTTTTTATCGAGAATCATTTGAGATAGTTTCTTCTCAACGATGCTCTAAATATGGAAATGTGTTTGTGATGCAAAGTCGCCGGAATGTATAAATTTATGACGTTTTGAGCGCATCGACGTATTTGAATACCAGTCATATATTGATTGTCAACAGTTCACTATGTCTCATAAATGAACATTTCATGAAATTATTTCAAAAGAATCACCAAAATCATAGTACTCACAAGGTCGATATCGATGATGCTGGCGACGTGCTCCACTTGCACTCTCGAGAACGGCTCGATAATCCTCAGCAGGTTCTGCTCGAGTAAATGATCATACAGTTTATCCAAATGTGCGCAAATGATCGGATCTGCCTTCAGTTCTTTTTCGTAATCCGTCAACGCCTTTGAAAAAGTAACATAGCACCGCAATGCGAAGTATAGAAAACGTGTAGAAATGTCACATTTCAATAATATCAAAAAATATATCGGTATTGACTTAACATTCTTTTATCAGTCAAGCTCTAATCGTAATCATCGATACATACCAATTTTAATCCGGAAATGGAGCGGTCGTGGCTCGACTTTGCAATGCTTTTCATCGCCTCAATCTAACACAAAACGAAGGTTATAAAAAGCGCGAATGCCACCTATAAATCCTCTTACTTCTCTGCCGGCGTATTTCAAGGCCAGCTTTCCGCTGACGATGGATTGCACGTCTTCGGGACTGAAACGTGAAACAAGTATCGTTACAAACGGTTGGGCATATGACGAATCGTAGGTGACCCCAGTGAAAAAATCGTCACAGGAGATTGTGATATAGAATGAACAACTGCACAGGGCACTAAATGTTATGAGACAAATTACTTGTCTTATGAATACTTCTTACGAATACTCAAGTAGAAAGCCGTACTAGCACTACTCAAGTGGCTGATTTGGATGGCAATATTGATAGGAACAAGACAAAGTCTGGACACCAAGAAGTGACGAGGTACCGGTTTTGGTTTGAGTCTCGAACATGATTAAACTATATATCATCAAATTCAATATATCATTCAAATTTAACTGGACCACACATGCAAACATATCTGGGTCACATCTATACTTTCGGTAAAGTTCTTTGATTTTAGGGAGATCGAATATGGAACCCAGCGTAGCCTGAATGTGCCAGACAGTTCTACAATCATCAACTCAGATTCCGCGTACTGTTCAATTGCTCTCACCTTTTAATCATGATCTTGCAGAGCAACATGTACTTCAACGCTGAAATGGCACGTTTGCTTTCGATGGAATCATATCCCTCAAATGCTTCGTAGAAGTAGGAATAGGCCGTTTTCCAGTCCTTCTCCGCGGCAGCGTGTAAAATACCTAGAAATCGAATGGAAACTCATCGACACTTGCAAAATATTAAAATGCTTGCTTATGATCACCCCATTCCTAATTAAAGCAATCACTAGAAAGTCACATACATCCCTTATTCTTCCGCTAGCTAGACACTATCAGTTTAATAATATTTTCATCATTTCAAAACACCACAAAACTGCGATACAATGAAAGGTAGGAGGACGTTGAAACGACTTGGTGTAGTCTTTGAAACCAGCATGCAGTATAGCATTTAGTGTGGCTTATGAAAATCAGTGAAATGCCATCAAAAATTATTAAAAATGGCGGTCAGTACCAACAACATTACCATCAATAGCGAGAATTAGTCGGGCTGCTAAAATAATAATGCACCCCATTTGTGGTGGAGCTCAATATTAATGCACTCTCTTTCTGCTGGAGCTCAAGATCCCCTTGTCGATTTAATAGAGTTGGTTAAGACATAGTTCGAAAACTCCACATTGCCATAAAACTTATTCAACCACAACTATTTTATAATGCACACAAGAACATCTTGGGTGAGAGACGAAAACGTTAGGGATATCTGTTCAGTTGGCGAGGCCTACAGAAAGTAGTGGCCATATTGACTTTTGCTGACCTGCTAATGTTCAGTGACAATTTTTTTGAGTTACATAAAGCAAATCTACCAGGCAAACCACAGTTCATGTGACAAAGTTCGCTACAAAATTGTCGATTAAGTTAGAAAATGCCAACTGAATTAACAAGGATCACACACAGATAAGACTTTGACAGGACGACATTGTAAACTACATCTTTCGAACTCATCAGGAGTTGTCTTATAACAGGGGTGGCCGACATTTTCAGCCAAAGGGCCACATTCGATTGACGAACTATTGCGCGGGCCACTAGCCGCGCGAAGCGCGAAAAATTTTTGAAGTTCATAGGTCAATGATATTGTCACTCGACTATATTGCGGGCCTGCTGTACATCGCTTGGCTCAGTTTGCGAGGACTGGGCTATTAGGCGCCTGGACATACCGATATAGAAAGTTTCGACCAACATGCCTCAATCATTTTGTGCCTAGGTTTCATAGTAGATGGCCTTTCTGTGAGCGAAAACGCAAAGTCGCATATGTTAAACGACACTTTTTCTCGTAATCGTGAATATAATTAGAGACTTAATCTGATACAGTGGGCGTTCTTTCATTTTCCCAAAGGGGCAACAATATTAAAAGCAAGAAATCGAGTGACAACATGTTGCGCGAAGCGTGTAGAAAATTTTTATTTTTGATAAATCTATCGCAAATTATTCTGCTTTATTGTAGTGTACGAAGATCTACCAATATGTGACTGACNCATGGATCTGCCAATGCGTCGGAACTGATATTTTAGTCATCACATCTNAAGTGTTGCGGCCANACTAATCAAATTTTTNGTTGGCCTTACAAGTTCACAATCTGTGCAATCCATTTTTGATAAAATTAGAAATTTCGGAAATTGCCTCGCGGGCCACTTAAAACCTTCTCGCGGGCCACGGGTTGGCCGGCCCTGTCTTATAATTTCACTTCTATCCAAATAGAAATTTAACATTGAGTAGCATTGATCACTACTCAACACACCTCTTANGAGATAGTAGAAGAGTTCAAACAAAACCTCTCCACATATATGAAACGACCGTCCCCCAAAAATATACACAAATACAAACAAACATAATATAAGCTCACCGGATTGAAGATCAAGAGCTGCCTGCATTTTTGGCGGGCAATAAATGGAGTTTGCTGTGGTTCGAGCAGACGTCAGGGCGGCTCTGGCTTTTTGTAAGTTTCCAAGAGCGTGGTACGTTCTCGATTCTACAATCATACGGGGGCTTAGCATATACGCATCAAACTCACGGAAACACTCGCGTACCTGTCAGCTGCACCTCCACCAACAGTTGTTTGTCGTCAAGTTTTTTCAGCTCTCGTAATAATGTAGATCCTGAAATGTTAGCAAACAGTCGAAGCTACTACGATAAGAGTTTTTTAATAAAAAATAGTAGTATACCTAATTTCAAAGCTTCTTCGTACCGTTCCGTGTCAAAGTATAATGCAACAAGTCTCGCTTCCAAAGCTTGGCGTAAAAAGGTTCGCTTCTCTTCCTTGGCCCACTCAATACACTCTTTACATAGTTGTACCTATAAGACTTCGCAGTATACCTGCAAGTCACGTGATCCGCTAATAGAAATCACTATACCTCAAGCCCAGTACCGGCTTCCATATCCAGAAATAAATCCACTAGCGTTCGGACTAATTTGGCTGCTTTAGCTTTGCTGATAGATTTGAGGAAAGGGCGAACTCCTTTTACCAGCCCGCCTAGTTCTTCGGCATGACCCTGAAAGAGTTTTACTTATCAAACAGTTATAAGACCAGGCTAGCAATGGTGATGGAACAATTGCTGTCACGNCACAATCTCAAGATCCATAAATATCGTGATTAGAATATGTTACATTAATGTCAGTGCCAGCATTCATTCAGAGTCTGACATACTTGAGCGTTAGGGTTGTTCAAAAATTACTTTTTTCCAGATTCCGGGGATTCACTGACTGAATTGGTAGGTTGCATGGAAAAAACACTGCAATTCCAACCAGCACAAGCGAAGTTATCTGAGTTTTAATATTTCTGGGATTACCCATCGTCAATCCTATTTTTGCAAATCCAAGTGCAATAAACATGCTTTTACCAGCCCTATTGGAATCTCGGTATGTTTTGCCCAATATAACACGTGAGCAGCGATGATTTTCCAAGTTAAAGTGATCCAATTGAAATGAATAAATAAATAAAACTTAGCGAGAGCACAGGACACCGATTCATACAGGCTGGTCAGTAGGGCTGTTCAAAAATAACCTTTTTTCCTGAATCTTGCTGCCTACGTGATTAAATGGTTAGGTTGCCTTAAAAAACGACGCGCACCAAATTTGAATTCATTCCAACCAATATTCGCGGCTTTCGTAAAGTTTGAAAATTTTGAATTTGCTCAAAAACGCAAACAATTTTTTCATCAAATTTTTCTGACAACCCCATGAAATTGTTGGCTGTCTTCAAAAACTATGCAAAACAAATTTGACTCAATTCCAAGCCGTAGAAGTGGAGTTATTTCAGTGTTTATTCGATAATTCTGGGATTATCCTTGATCGGTGGATAATCCAAGAATTATCATCGAAAAACTGGAATAACTCCGCTTCTAAGGCTTGGAATTAAGTCAAATTTGTTTTGCATAGTTTTTGAAGACAGCGCAACAATTTCATGGGGTTGGCAGAAAAATTTAATTAAAAAAAATTTTGCGTTTTTGGGCAAATTCAAAATTTTCAAACTCTTAACGAAACCTGCGAATATTGGTTGGAATGAATTCAAATTTGGTGCGCGTCGTTTTTTAAGGCAACCTAACGATTTAATCACGTAGCCAGCCAGATGCAGGAAAAAAGATTATCTTTGAACAGACCTACTGTTGGTCACCGAGTCCACTGCCGTTGTCAGTAGTAGTTTGGTCTACATTGCGTACATCGCGCTCCAACAGTGAATAGTAACCCTGACATCTAATGTAGCTGTAGGTGTAAGAGCACAGAACAAGTCAAATTGTGTTTTAAGGGAAATAGGAAATATCTATAATAAATGAACAAAATATGTTGGCTGGTACTAGGCCATATAGCCTACTATGAGGACTACAATCCGAATATCATTCAACAGTGCACATTGAAAATACATACCGTTAGCTCGAAGAATAAATATGACACCACCAGCTCATTACGGTTAGTAGGGCCTAGCTACCTGTTTTTGTAATAAATTTCCCAGTTCTAATATGCTTTGTTCCTTGAGCTTGATGGCTTCTTCATCAGCAATGCTCACTTCACGTTTCACTGAAAAAGTTATAACATACAACACAGTGACTTCAAGTTCCAATGGTGGATAAGACAATTAAATCAAATAGATGAATTTACCAATATCTTTGTAGATATTTATTGCTCCTTTTTGATCTTGCAAGCTCAATGACTGCGCGTGTTCTAGTTCCATTGAGGCTGCCATGGATGTCAAGTTATCTATCGACTATTAATTGAATTGTATTAGTTATGTTAATCGCTGGTTCCAATAAATTCTGACGCTATATAGAGCTGAAAACAGATACGAATCATATCGGTTTATATACCACTTTACTTTACTCAGCCCAAACATTGTAGTAAGTTCACACTGACTATATTCCTATATGGAATCTCTGTCCATTTTTTGAAATAAATCCTGCGTGATGAGAGCTTTTCTATATAGAATAATTAAGGAATTAAACAGAAAATCCTGCGTGATGTTGCCACCAATTCCACTCCGGACTATATTCACAAATCACAATATTCAATCAAACAAAAGCCTGACCTGTAGAACCTAATACAGTAAAATTAAAATTTGATCAAAATCAACTATATAAATGCAAGATGCATCTTGTAGGTATGATTCTTATGGTATCCTGAATAACTCCTGGAGTAGTATTCATAACTTACATATCAATATTTCTTACAATAGAATCCAATCATGTTTGGCAGTAAAATTATGAAATGGTCAGGGTTCTATCCACATTTATACATCATTTCAATGTGAACGCTACAAATAGCCTATAAAACAGAATCAGCATCGGTAACAAGTTTTTTTTATGCCCAGTACAAACTGTGCAGTACACAAATAATATGTAGAAGTGTGGAATCACTCCGAATCGGCAAACACCCTTTCTATCAAAAAATCAATCAACGAATCAGCATAAAACGTACAGCAACACTGCATGGAAAAATTTGGGCAATGTCAACGATATATCCTTTGTCACGAGCATGGTTAGCCTAATAGATTAGGTTGTGAGACATGGACATTGTCAAAATATATCATGTCGAGGCGTTACGGTACCGGTACCAGTTTCGGATATTTTCTCTAAAGCTCATGGACATCGATAAAACATGACTCGGTAGTATCTCAGAACTGCCTCGTCACTAATAAACAGACATGTCGATAAGCAGATTTTGAAATAATTGAACCTTGGAAATTTTACAATCATTTCGTCTGACAAAGGGTTTGATATGATGTTTGTATCGAAGAAATATGTTCCTTCGGATCTCATAAATATCAATAACTAGATGCCACCCCCTCATATTGATTCAAATGTATCGTGATTTAAGACGGGCGGGGAAGAAGTCTAAAGAAAGACACCCAAAAAGCTCAAGATCGAGCACTAGGTAGTAGGTAGCGGTGGATTACCATCATAAACCGTCACAAAAATAACCGTATTCAATGCATATACGTTATCGAGTGCTCTTGGTGAATTAATATGAAGAGCAAGTCCACATTTTGTGCTGAACTGAAAGCTCTCAGCCATACTAGCGCGTGATGCGCCTCGATAACCATGGACGGCACCTGCACAAACAACTTTGGAAATAACACTACACGGCAATAGTCGGAAAGTGAAAGTTCGAACTGGACTTCTTTACGCTGACCGGTCGATTGAAATAGATAGTGGCGTCATAAAGGGCTACATCGAAGAATTACTTGAGTGACGTCGGACGCGGTTTGCACTTTGCAGTACCACTTTTTTCAAGTGAGTATACAGATTATAGATAGTCTGCCATTGGATATCAATTGCCATTGGGTGTAACCTAAGTCGATTTTACATCTGCCGTTGCCCGTTGGCGATATACTGTAATGCCGGACGTTGTAAATAGTAAGTGACGATGTCCGCTGATTAACAATGCTCACTAGAGGCGTTGGGAAATGATGAAAATATTAGTTATCTATATAGAATATAAG
>ATSW01119022.1:0-16814 GCA_000444245.1 Botryllus schlosseri
CCCCGGGCTGACCTTCTGTTCTGCCTGCGTTCTCATTCAAGCCTAATATATAACACAGGACGACGAGGATTTTATCAGGCTTCTTTGGTCTGGTCCAACCTCTCTATTCAGGTCTATAGTCGACACGAACTGCAGTCACAACTCATTAGAGAAAGGGTGTCAAGCTCAACTTAGGTCACGGGCTGGATTCCAACCTTCTGATCGCTCGCGCGGGCCGGACCAGTCAGATGATTCCAAAATGCCACCTCCGAATCCATACCCTTGTTTTACACTAAGATACTTTATTACCAAGCCTATATTCATAATGATTTGTATTGCATTGTATTACGAATCATGATTCATGATGGTTCCATTTTAGCAAAACCTGTATTCGCAAACAATGGAATTGGCAAAAATACGATAAATGGGCCGGTTGAATAAAGTTCTACACCGCTAAGACAGTGGCTCTAACGACATTGCAAGTATGCGCTGTGAAGAAAACAAGCAATTTAACTGTATAGCCGCCGACGTTGGAATTTGGTTCATTCGAGTTTCTCTGGAGGCTGGGGACCTTTTGAGTCAGAAGTTGTACAGCAGTCAGACCACATATATTTGAATTATATTCTTTGTGTTGATCTCATATCCTCCGTGTAGTCAGCATAGTTTGCATTATAGTTTTTCTCGCTTCTATGAATATCTACTTTTTGGTACAATCTTCCCATAAAACTCCTAACTCACTGTGCAATTTTTTCCTTCTCGAAATTTGGTGTCAATATCAAACAGTCATTCCTATTACTGACTATAGACTTTTGAGTGAAACTGCAACACTGCTGCCGAACGGATATAATGTGGCCTATGATACACTTTCTAGATTTGTTGTCATTATTTCTTACTAAAAACTCAACATTTGTCAGTAAAGTGCTGGATTATACAACCATTTTTTAAATTTACTAAGAATTTCTTCGCGGGCCGTATGTTTGACACACCCCTGCATTTGAGTTTGCGATCTAGTGGTAATTTCCCCACCGTTCATATAATCCTCAGCGATTATTCGTGCTGGCTTTGTAAGTATACAAATTCCACATGAGGAATACTTCAAGTCGATATGAGCCGTGCGCACTAGTTAAAGTAATAATCGCTTTTAATCATTTGAGTCCAATAACAGTTTTGAAAAGTCGTCGTCGTTTATCTTAGTATAAATAGCTGATTGTGCATATATTACAATTCTTTAGCCCTGATTAGTTCGTGCAATACGACGAAATTTTAATTCAATGCAGCATATGTACTGTATGCAACTACTCGTGCGCTGATGCATGTTTTCAATTGCAGAGCGGTATAACAATATTATACTTGGCTACTCCTTGCATCTCTTTGGCAACTCCTACGACATCACAACTTGCATTTATAGTTACTTATAGTGGGCGTTGGGTTTTTCCCACCGCCAATTTCGAGGGTATGTATTTCTGTTATATCAAAGCAGCACTGAGCAATGTCTTTTTAAAGAACAATATTTAGTCAGTCATGTTACATACCAGAGAAAGTTTATTGTCAAAATAGCGAAAATTTCCAACTCTCGCCAAACCTGTGTGACACATGTTATTTAACGGAATTAACTTGCATTTGTATTATCCTTTTTGAACGCAGTCGGGATGTTACTACGCCTTTTCATGTTATAGATTCATATCAATTAGCCATTATTCAAACATTTGACATAAACAGCGGTAGATGAGTATTAAGTACAGCCGGTCGATGTAACATGGTAGCTTGTATACGCGCCTACGTTTACCATCGCGTTGCTGGGCAAACATTTTCGTACTATATGAAGGCGTTCTGAACATTAGGTACAATTTACCGAATTGCATCTAATAAAAATGTGTTTCATGATACCGGCTACGGATTTTGGTATGTATCCTCGCAAACAAACATGCGTAAAATGAAGCCTCCGTTCAAATATATCGCGATNTCGCCCGCGCGTCACGTGAGAACTCGTGATCAGGCAGTCACAAGTTCGGTATTACCAACCGCAATTGTGGGCCTTGTTGCAATATCGAANCAGTTGCGTTTATAAGATTGTACGGTACCGCATCGGAGGGATTTTCAGCGCAGTGTCGGNGTCAAGAAANTTGAAAATATGGAACGTCATCTGCGGAGAGAGGCAAGACANGCNCATCGTGTAAGTTTANATGGTATTTTCACTCTTTGATTTCAGACCAATACTGNATTAATNTTTGCAATGTGCANTAGGCCTGTATTCNGTCTGAATGGCAAAAATGACCTTTAGAAGCTACGACNATAACTGTATCAAATATATATGTAAATTGGCTCATCNAATTGGCTCATATCCAAATCCATTCTCGAACTACTAGGTGTCTTAACTTAGCAGAAGTAAGAAAGCTGCTAGAGATTGCCAAGTTCGTGTATCAGTTCAATTTCGATCTTCGTCCTGNTGAATATTACGGCTTTNTAAAATAAAAAATCTAATGTGTATACTTGAACAATACGNTCGCATCNCCGTAATCGAATTACCACAAAACAGGCGCGAATTNTAGTAAAATAAAATATTNAATCAAGATGGAGNGGTTGCGACGTTAGAAACCNTACTCGCTCGGATATCAGGCTATGACCTCGAGTATGACCATTGACCANTCTAATTTCNAGCAGTTTCTACTGGATAAATATTNGCGTGTGTANGNGTAGTGTACTGAGATTGTTGCATTGATTCTGACACACCGATTGCGACTCTGCACAGTATTGTGACGCCACTCGGTAATCGTTATCATGCATNTCGCCCGCCCACTTTTGATAATTGCGTAGGCTACTTCTTATCGAGTATGCAACTGTGCAATANGTATTACAATATTTACCNATAAANGGAATNATGTNAGCNCAGTTTTGGTCACTATATTAATAGGTATTACTGCAGAACTTGTGAAACACCTGNAATGCCGNCAATACAACACGGTCANCAGACTCTGTACTGTACAAGTGTACAGTAGCCTACATGTTCAAACCGCACAGTCGTTTCAACTTACGGTAGTAACGGTAGGGTTACTTACCATACGCCCGCCTTTTCAGTAGATTGAAAATTTCTCCTTTTTGGCAATTCGTCCTCCTTTACAGCCTCCCCAGACACACTAATGGACAGGGTCAACTGAAAATCGGCTTATGGCGCGAAATAAGTAATGCGGACGTTCGAGCGGGTCATTTGGGAGTCGAATCAGAGTGATGACCTTTTTCAGTCAACACCACAGAATTATCGTAAAAAGTGGGTAATCCGGGAGCCGAGTCAAAATAATGACCATTTTTTAGTTAACACACCAGGATTTCCATTAAATATATCAATATCAGCTGTTTTCAATTTCGGAAAATCAGCTTCAATTTTAAAAGTGTAGGCCTACTCCTTTCGGGATTCCAAAATATGGTAACCCTAACGGTACTGTTCGGTTATATAGACTTGTGCACCTAAATGCATGTATTGTTGCGCGTCAGGACGAAGTGAGAGCAGAAAGACGTGAAGAGCGCCTGCATGATCGTGCTGTCAATGCAGCTCTGCATGGGAATCTGGGGAAAGCAGTAGCTCTCGAGAGCAAGGCAAATGCCGCTCATCACAGGTAAGAAAGCACGACATACCGAGAGACAACGCCATTACGCCAATGAGGTTTAACCGATGCTTACGCGTCAGCATAGGACCTATATGCCATATGCCATATGCCATATAGGTATATGAGTCTCTCTAATTGGTCACTACTCAATTCTCATATGTGTGACGGACACATATAAGTTATCTGCTCTTTCCTGTACCAAATCTTGCTTTTACTCCCATCCCATCCCATGTACCACCTTCTTGCGCGCCTTCATGGCGTATACTAAAACAGAACCAACTACATCCCTGCGATGTATTTCCTTTAAAAATCATGCATTTGGCTCGTTCACACCAAATAGAACGGGTTTGAAAACGATAATTTGTACCTGAAAGTGCTGATGAATTTATTCACACCTTACGAGAGGGTTGAAATCTGTAGATTACACAACATGTTCACTTAGAGTGCAGTGCAGCCTTACAACCTTGGACCTATACAACCTTAGACGCTTCTTGCCGCGCTGGGTCCTTCTATGATCATCATCATCATCATCATTGGCTTATTAGCAATTTTATCAGTTCAATACACCACAAATATGCGATACAACGAAAAGATAGGAAGGCGTCGAAGCGACTTAGAGTAGTCTATGTAATCAGACTTCAGACACCCACCTTGGCCTAGGCGATGTAAAGAGGAGGCATGCACTGATTTCACACTGAATGAAAAGTAAAGAAGATAGTATAATAAAAAGCAAGCAACAAGAAATGGATGGCATGTCATGGAAGGCAAGAACAATAGGTACTCTTTAAATCCTTATTCCAATCAAAATTACAATATGGCCTCATCTGTTGGAGAGCTGCCAGTGTTAGCGCACTCAAACCACTGCCAAAACTTCAACATCGGGTCCTCCGCATCATAGCCAGCGCCCCTTTGGGCAGAAACTAGAAATCGCCAAGTTTATGTATCAGTTCCACCGTGGTCACTGCCGCGAAAACTTCAATGACTTCTTTACCTCAGTATCAAAAGTACATAAGTACAACACACGCGCGTCGTCGCCGCCCAAGTATCATATGGCCGACGCGAAAGATCATCGTTCTATCAAGTATGCCGAACCTAAAGTATGCAACAGTATCTCGCCGGCTATCAGTCGAAATACAAGCAATTTCTTCTGAATGAATACTAGTCAGCCCTCAGCATTTACCGGACCACGACCTGACATATCGATCTTGCCTTCCGTCACATTGCATCTGATTTTGTCGCTTACCATTTTATATGATCTTCTTTTACTTTCATTCAGTGTGCATGCCTCCTATTTACATCGCCTAGGCCCGGGTGGGTGTCTGATCTCGACGACTACTCCAAGTCGTTTCCGGCACCTACCTATCTTTCATTGCATCGCATTCTTGAGATTTTTGAAATGGTGAAATTTTATAAATAAACTTGAACTTGAATACCGCTTGACTTTGTAGAGCCGAAGCAGCGCATAACAGGGAAGTCAACGCCCGTTTTGCTGCGAACTCTGTTCACCACCACCATCATCATCACCCTCCTCACCATCAACATCACCCTCCTCACCATCATCACCATCCCCACCCACCCCCACCGCCGGTAGTCGTGCATGTAAGTATATATAAGTTATATAAAGCATTTGGTTGGTAAAGTAATTTGAGACTGTTTTTAGCACCACCATCCTCCGCCACCGCATCCAGGTTACCCGGCTGGACCGCCCGGATACCCAAATCAGCCAGGTGCGTATTGCGTATAGTGTGTAGTTGCAGCTACGTGTTTTGATTGGTTTGAATACTGGATATAGGTCTTATCGTTGTGATTGAAAGATCTAGTTTAGACCTAAGATCACGATTCTACAGCTGTTCAAGTTATTTGGTAGTATAACTACAGATGTGGTCAGTAGTCAAGGCGGCTACTAAGTAGAAGTAGAAGTAGCGACGCAAAATTCTACTCAAGTACGAGTAGAAGTAATGTTTTGTAGCAGCCCAAAACTGCTTCAAGCAGGAGTAGAATTTACTGTCCTTGAAAACTACTCAAGTAAATAAGTAGATTTGAAAAGCAAGTACTGCAAGTATAGGAAACCTACTTCGAAAAAGTAGAACTTCTTCGTTACTGGCCACATCTGTATGACTGTAGCTACGAGGTTATTGGAAAGGGCAAAAAAAGTGGAATGTTGACCAGTTCTTTCGGAAAATGTACGAATCCGCCACTCATACGTTGTGTTATTGACTAAAGAATTATTTGTTGCTAATATTTACGCCTATACATAATATAGCCATGAATTTAATCTTCGCCGGCGGAGATAATAAAGTTGGATTGATTCAAGAGTCACGATTTAACAACCCAGGATTAAGGAACCCAAAGTTGATCGTCGCGCATAAAGTTGATCGAGATACATTTTTAATCTCATGATATATCTAACCTGGACGAACAGTGCACTGCGTAAAATTCCTACGCAGAAATATTTCCGATAATCATCGTGAGAATTGTCTCATATAGGTAATGGTTTCACCCAGTCATCGGACAATAAACGAATTATGCACACGCCATCGTAGAGTAATATATCTTATTTGTGTTCTATAATCCGTTAGCTCGCTGTACCGCACTAATTTTGCGATTATTATAATTCTACCTGTTACAATCGGAGTATCTTTTATCAGCAGGTAGCCGTTTTATTCGACAACCTGACAACTGACAATCACGAACGCGTTTTCGCACTGTGGCGCAACAGAAAACATCGCACACTCCACTTACTTGATTGAAAACCAGAGACACCTCGACTAATCATCGCGCGTAACCTTAACCGACTTAATCCGCCACGATTAGCAGTTTTTAATCACGCAATTAGACATTCTCCAGGATAAGCTAACTTTATGATCACCGCACTGAGATTATATCTAAAAATTTCAGTCTTCCAAGTTATCAGTAGTGAGTACTTCTGTTATATTTTCAGGTTACGGACACGGCTATCCCCATTAAATTACGAATTTCCTACGAAACCAGCGAGAGGACATCATGCGCGCATGATATTCTCATATTCGCTGCCAAGATTTATTTAAAATGAAATGTACATAATATATGCACTTGAAAATGAATGTTATGTTCTCGTGATATGACCAGTTGACCACTAATAGCATAGTACCATATCCGTCACCTATACATTGAAATCTCGGTTTCGGAATCGTATTGATAAATACATATTAATTGGTAAAAGCTTCACAGTCATGATGCAACCAGCTATGTATTGATTGTATTGAGTTATGATAACCATAGCAACAAAGGATTTAAAATTGAATTATTCCATGGTGTCGGCGACTCTCATTGGTACTGAGTGCGATCTTAATGATTTCCAATGTCAACGGACTGATGTCCGTTTGTCGAAGTACGTCGTCCATACGCATCCACTTGCTATCTTCGATTTCCCTCGTACATATCCTGTGGATAAACACGATCGCATTGTGACGATTCGGCAACATTCGAATTCTATGACAACGGGGAAGGTAATTCCCGAGTTCGATGTTACGTACGTGCCAAACGCATCGATATATTCTTGGTGCACGTGTCATCTTGATACTCTATTTCATGGTAATGCGACTTGACATGATATATGCCAACATGAGTATAGACGCGGGGGCAAAATGTTAGTGCTTGGCCATCGGATATCTATCATTTCCATTTTAACTTATTCCTTCGATCGATCAACTAATGATGCTAATTTTGGAAACCTACGTTATGCCAAAAGTCAGCGGCTTTAGCTTCAGTATGAAGTACATATCAGATTTCCCAAAAGCTCCCGGATAGATGTGGCGTTGTCGAAATCCAATCACGGATTGAAAAGAGGTTCGGATGCCCGTCTCTTCGAACACCTCCCTTATCGCTGTTTTCACTGAAACGTAATATTGAGTTGAGCGGATATGTGGCATCCTTTGGACTCTGCTAGTTGCTGGCGATTACCCCCGACTAGTGCCAGGCGAAAAGATTCGGGTTTAAGTCAATATGAACATACTATTCACTAACATAACAAGTGCGTTAGAGATGCGGAAGGAGTGCGCGCGTGGTGCTTTTTTCCGCTTGGGGGCGATCAGCAATTTACGACCGCGGGTTATATTGTTCCAATGTCCATGTATCGAGTGCATTAATCAAGATTTACTGACTGAAATTTTATTACCTACATCTTCTCCATCCAAAGACAAACCGCCCGGCAATTTCCATGGATTTTGACGATCCTTCCTTGTTTCCTTTACAAGAAGTACCGTGCCGGCTGACGTATCTATGCAGCAGCCACCAACCGCAATCTATAATAATCGTTCGGGTAAAATAACAAATTTGGTAAATTTTGTCCCAAAACAGCTTGAAAATTATGAAATTTGGAAATAACTAAAATGAAGAATGCTCTTATCCACATAACAGCAACAGATTTTTCAATAATATGGTTCCGTCATCCCGATTGAGATTTGTACCAACGACGTAACCGGTGAAAAAAAGACAAAGATTGCATTTTCAGCAGTGAAATACCGCCGCTGCTCTATAGAATCGGTTGCGTCATAATGTTTAAAGTTAAAAATCGGGGACTATAGACCTCCTTCCGGTCCGTTTCAGTATATGTCCATTGTAACGATAACTAAACTGCACGCCACCTCAGCGATTTATTTTCAGGAAGAATAGTCAGACATTCCGGGATTCATCATATAGCCTTTCCACTTTGACCATTACACGTATTTTCCCACCTGATGAGACGCAGCCATAGGTAATCGTGATTCCGTTTCCTGTACCAACCAACGGGCCAGGGATGAGTATTCGTCCTCGGCATGGTGGAATAGAAATCCATCGTTTACGATTCCGGGAATTAAGTGACTTTGTCTGATTGGAATGTGTAGCCACAGGGACGTTTTACCCGATCCCGTCCATTTCGGCACTCTTTCTGCAAATACGGTGCGTGATATACCTCCCTATTTATTAATTTAGGATATTTATAATACATAGGAATATATTTATGATAGTCACGATGATATTTCTATGGGTAAAGGTAACTGCATAAACTGTGATTCTCATTTCAAGTGACATATAAATTGATTTGTTCGGCTGCCAAATGTCATAGTACAATAAAAGGCGGTCATCATCTCTTCGTACATTCGTTTAATATCATACGAAAAGGTAATATAATGTAACATTGCTCTTCGAAGGCGCTACTTATTTGGCTATAGTACAGTTCGATTGTTCTTGGCCTCAACATCATTAGCAGTTCCCTATGACGCATGTTCTGGATCTGGGACTTCACGTATTCTCACACCTCTCAAAAAATTCAAAGATGCCTCTCTCTTTTCCGATGCGGTGGATTCGCTTGAAGGTTTGAAAATGGCGTGGATTCCAAGGTAACGATCAGTGAGCAGCGCTAGTGAATCTCTAAAGTCACTTTCGATTTCATCGCAAGAACAGTTGTAGAATACTTGGTCTAATCCCAATCGATTTCTTAACGCCAATGTTGCCGCATCGCTGCATACGCGACAGTTCTCTGAAAACTGATTGGCTTGCGCCACAATTCCTAGACACCTTGAGCGAAGTATAGATTGATAATTCCTCGACAACGACTTCATCGTTTCCTATAATCTGTATTGCTACTTCTTCTCACATACATCATCTCATTTTAATTAATAATAGCAGTGTCTTCAGATTCCACGACATTAACACCTCCCCCGTACAATAAACTGCGACACTAGACCTGAGTGAACTCTACAATTGTATTTGTTATGACATACTCAACTCACAATAATTGCATATCGCGGTCAATCATATCGATTTATTTGAATGAATAATTTGATAGATGAATATCTTTCGATGTATAGACTTTATACCGAGTGCAAAAAACGAATTGTATTCTTCTTGCCAGCTATAGCAATGAAAATGCCTATCGTTGTGGTTCACCATACGTTAAAATGGAAACTTGAGTTATGGAAGATGATTGCGGGGATATAGCTTACTGTAATCTGTTCTCCTACATCAAAGCTTGGTCGCGCCATCAACTGCACCTGTTAAAATGATACTCATATGAAGCAGGTGACAGCCCTTCCGTGAAAAGAACGCGTCTCATTTCACGTACGCGACTCCGCGTGCTTACCATTGTTTCGGATCGTTGTATCGCCATGGGATTTGTTCATTTTGACTACTTTCCCAGCGGCCCATGGCTGCTCGTCGGCAGTCCCAACGATGAGATAAAATATTGCTCCCACCATGTATATGGCCGCGGAGACCCAAAACACATTTTGCCATTGGCTAAGTGAGCTCTGAAGGAACAATTAAACATAGAAAACAGGTAAATTTCTCAACTGCACCGTAATATTCACGGGTGGAGTCTCTATACGACATGCGCCACATGCCGTGCGTGTGGTGACACATACTAAACCATGAAACATACACACATAAAGGCACTTTGAAATGATGTATATCAGATCAATGAATGGCACGGCGGTGATCCCTCATTACATCAAATGGCATCTTATTGGGCAAACGCTGAACTGAGCGACAGCGCACGTGACAAATAATAATAAACAGTTCGATTTCACTTGAGCGGCAGTTCACTTAACTGACAATGCATACGATGGTCTTCTGAGTGACAAATAATTCCGAGCTTAGGTAAGTCGATAATGGGTTAGCGGTTGAGGTTAGCGACTGGACTACGCGCTTTAGGAGCGTTCAATCATACATTGCGATTTTATAGCTTACATCATCTTGTAACATAAGTCCGGCCACTTGTGGGGCAAGAAATCCGGGTATATTTGAGAATGTATTGGACACCCCATAAACAATACCTCCGTATTTGGGCGCTATATCGATTGTGTTTGACTTGCATCCCGGGACTGAAACAGAACACAGATGTACAAAAAGTTGGAAGCTTCCGGGAGAAGTATTTCTACAGTAGGTTCCGAATACTAGTGAAGTTGCGTTATCAACCCCAACTTCTAAGAGTCCTGAATGAAATTGGAACCAATCGCGGTAATCAGCAACCTTTAATATGGTAATTATGAAAACGATTTCTGAACTAATTTAAAATCATGCTGTAGCAATCCGCTCAAGTTTATGGACAGTTACACATCTAAAAACTTGCGAACGACAGCATTGATATGTAGGGTATAGGTCTATATTCGACGTATATATATATTTCAGAGGTGGTCAAAGTAGTCAAGAAAGCTACTCCAGTAGAATTATTAGTAGCGGCACAAAATATACTCAAATACGAGTAGAAGAAATAGTCATTTTAAAAGAAGACCAAGACTACTTGAAGTCGAAGTAGAATTGACTGACTTTAAATCTACTCAAGTAAGTAAGTAGTTTTGAAAACGATCGTAATTCGTTCGCATAGACTAGGGACGGGCAACCTCTCGAGTCCGCGGGCCGGATAGGGGAAAATGAAGTACGAGGCAGGCCGGATTCCGGAATCGATACATTAATCGCGTATTAATCCACCTATACAAGGAATAAATCGTATTCAATGTAAAATTTAGGTTTGGAGCATGGAGACCAGAATCCTTATTTTATGGGTTTATTAACGTAATGTACTTCAATAGCTGTTGAAGTCAATGAGACATCTGTGGTCGATCAAAGTTGGCAGCAAGTTGTTTGAACTCTGGCTGCATGTCGGACGTAGAAGCCCTTGGTAAAGACTGCACCTGAACGTCAGTTAGAATGGAACGCAGCTTTGTCTTTTTAATGTACACGGTCGAAAATATTTGTAGGCCCACGGGTCACATTATCATGTATAAGAACTGAAACCGTCGGCGGGCCGCTCAAAATCCCGTCCCGGGCCGTATGTTGCCCCCACCGGTGTAGACTGTCAAAAGCTGAAAATTGAGGTATACGAAACGTGCAGAGCTTGATTCATATTGATGCTTCCCAGGAGGTATAAATTTTCGACAGCATAAGCATTCGTTCGCATCATGGGATGAAAATGGTAGCATTGTTATAGGAATGCGAACACCCCGATTGAGAAAATATCATGGTATGGCGCCCTCCCCCATATTATAAGGCCCGTGGTTTGATCGAAGAGCAACAAGGAGAAGTGGTGACGGGTACGGAGTTAATACTTTGCGCGATTAGTAAATGTTGATAAAAATATTGTTGATCGTAAAAATGCCATAAAGTGTAGCTTTATTTTCGGAATATAGAGGCAGGATTACTATACTTGCTTTTACCAACATGTATGTTTTCCAGACAAAGGAAGTGAAACTTATTAGAACTCAAAGTATGATACTGGCAATTGAAAGAGAAATATAAATACTACTTTTAAAAAGCTGAAAATACATTTCATGTCTTTTGTCCAGAAAGTTTCAACAGTGGTCTGCTAAAACAGGTGTAAAGCTATAAGAATACGCCATAGTCACCCTTTCCAGATTAGGACACGCCATGCATGGGCTGCTAGATTACGACATAATAGGTATATGCTAGATTGCGAAATGGTAGTTGCAAACGCTATGATGGGCCATATTTGCTGTGATGAAATATTTCATATGGGCGACAATGCGGTGTAAACGGAACCACGCAACCCCCCACCTAAATTATATTCACCGATACGTTCGTGAAATCATATTAGTCTACTGTACAGAGGCGGTCAAAGTAGTCAAGAAATCTACGCAAGTAGAAGTAGAAGTAGCGACGAAAAAAATCGACTCAAGTACGAGTAGAAGTACTTCTCCCATAAGCAACCTAAAACTACTTGAAGTAGAAGTAGAAGTAGAATTGACTGACTTTAAAAGTAATCAAGTAAGTGAGTAGGTAAATTAGTTATGAAAACGATCCTAATTCGTTCACCTGTATTGTAACAAGGTGCAAATTGAGTTATGCGATAGGTGACGAGCTTGATTCATATTGAATCATACCAGCAGGTATCTAATTTTCGATAGCATAAGCATTCGTCCACATCAAGGGATGGAAATGATAGTATTGATATGGAAATGCGATGCTAATCCTCTGTTTTCTCGAACAGCATCTTTTCGAAAATAAAATGGTACGGCGCCATTCCCCATATTATAAGGCCCGTAGTTTAGTCGAAGAGCAATACGGAGAAGTTATATAGGATACGGTGCAAACACTTTGCGCGATTAGTAAACGTTTATAAAAATATGGTGGACCGTAAAAATGCCATATTGTGTAGCTTTATTTCCACAAATGAAAGGCATTACTGCACTTGCTTTTATACTTCGACATGTATGTTATCCAGACAAAAGAACTGATAATAATTTTAACTCAAAGTATATGATACTGGGAATTGAAAGTGAAACATAAATACTACTTCTAAAAGCAAAATACGTATTTCATGTTTTTAGTCCAGAAAGTTTCAAAGGTGGTATGCTAAAACAGATCTAAAACTAAAAAAAAGTCAGAGCCCACTTTTCCAGATTTGGACACGCCATGGAAATGCTAGATTACGATATGACAAGTAAATGCTAGATTGCGAAACATCAGTTTCAAACGTTATGATGAGCCATATATACTGTGATGAATTATTTGATGTGGACGAAAGGCGACAATGTGGTGTGAACAAAACCACGCCAACCCACTACCTAAATTATATTCACCGATACTTTCGTGAAATCATACTGGTCACTTCGTATCCAGTACTGCGCGCGAAGCGCGACGAAAATTCTGGGCTTTACTAAACTTTTATGAAAATTGAATGTTGATACTCTGTGAAAACAGCCCTGAAATTCCTCAGGCTATCTTCCTGATTGGAAGATTGAACTACTTCTACTTGACAAACTAAAAATAGCGAAAATTAAGTAAGTATATCGAAAATCAGATCTACTTGAGTGAGTACCAGAAGTAGAAGAAAACTACTTGAGTACTTCGAAAAAGTAGAAGTACTTCGTTACTGACCACCTCTGCTACTGTGCGCGAAGCACGACGATAATTCTGGGCTTTACTCAACTTTTATGAAAATTAATTGTTGATGCTCCGTGAAGACAGCCGCGAAATTCCTCAGGCTATCTATCTGATTGGAGGATTATACTACTTCTACTTGACAAACTGAAAATAGCGAAAAGTAAATAAGTAGATCACAAAATATTACGAAGTAAAAGTAGAAGTAGCGAAGAATTAGATCTACTTGGGTAAGCGGGAAACTACGTAAGTACTTTAAAAGTACTTCTTTACTGACAAGTGACCATCGCTGATAATTTACCCTTATAATTATAGATTTTGGACATATCGGTGTTGTCTTTGTGGCATTTCAATACAATGGTAATCCTATCAGTATTCATACCGATAAAATATGATACTAAGCAGCTGAACCATGGTGAAGGCGAGGAATGATATTCTGAATTGTCGACGAGCACATTTATAATTTGACTCGTTCGAAATGTATTGGTCGGTTCATCACCACATCAGCCTCATAATACAAATGTCGACATCTACATGCTATACACTGGATGGTTATTTTCAAATTTCTCTCTCGAAAATTTTACTCTCAGAAACAGAATCAATCAACGATGTGATACCTGTCAAAGCATTAAATGCCACTGATATTGAAAAGAAGGCCACTGCTGCCCCGACACTGCATCCGATATAGCCCGCAAGCACAACAAATAAGGCGGGAATCGCCAGACCGAGCGTAGTGTCCAGCTTTCTGACAGCAATTGTACTCATGAGTTTCCGTCTCCTAATTTCATCGGTTGCGTAACCCCCACCAATTGTAAACAGAAATTGAAGTATATAGGGCAAAGCCGAGAGGCCACCACTCTGAAAATAGGACGCGATTGCGTAAATTCAAAAGAGTGAATCGATAAAAGTAGTCCATACCTACCGCTGATAGGTTAAATCTTAGTATATTCGCCATGTAGGTCGGCAGCATCGACATTAATGTATAATTTCCCCAATTGCTGGCGAAATGTCCGAGAATTATACCCCACGCAGGAAGAGATGTGAAAATCGCCAACCAAGGAGTAACGTGCCTCTCATCCTGTATGGAGGGATCGTTTGCCGAACTTGAATTGCATATTTTGGAGTACGAATTCCTTACCGGATTTTTCTTCTGATCCAGACCGATGCTGTCGACGATATACTGCTTCTCCTGATCCGACGTTCTTGGGTGGTTTTCCGGATGACTATGGACCACCGCAAACCACGCAAGCGACCAAATTAGAGCGCCACCACCTTGAAAATCATACTTGGTCACGAATTTTTAATCACGATGCTTGGGTCAATCTATCGTAGGCCGTAAAGACTGCTCGGGAGATGACATTATACTGTTGTACTATTTTACTATTCAAGCCTCGATCTTTCGATAAATATAGTAATCAAGGCACTCAAGACAAGGCCAACCTGTAAAATAGTAAACCGCTTCCCATCCCAAGTTATCCGCTATGATCCCAGCAATCGGTAAAGTGATGAAAGTCCCAAAGCTTGATCCAGAGAATGAAAGTGAAACCAGTTGACTTCTTTCTAAGGGCGGTGCCCATTTTCCCCAAGCCGACTGCACAGCTGGGAAACTCACCCCCTGCGTATGCATGTCAATATTATCATTCACATTTGTAGTTATGTCTATATTGGATTAATCGGCTAAAAGGCTTGACTATAGTGTTAGGCTTTAACATCTAGCGGACAGGAAAGGTTTATATAAGCACGGTGTCCAGACTGAGATTTGAATTGGTTCGTGTTGGGTGGGATTTTAACATACGTGTATTGGGAAGCGGGTGTCGCAGTTGGGTAAACACTGCAGTCACGACACCATTGATTGCTGTTCGCGTCTCGGCTCTGCCATGTTTGTGTGTGTCGAAGGTTTATCTGGGCTCCTCATCACCGAGCCCGCTGTAATTACAGCGCCTTGAAAAGCCCAGGGGAAGAGAGAGCCGAAATCTTGAAAGATAGCGGCAAAAGGACCAGAAAAAGGACGCAAGACAAGTGTAAACATCTGAACAAGTTTACTGTGCGGGCGCATATGACCCAAGTTGTTAAACAAGACGAACATATATGTATCTGTATTAGGTGTCTGTGGATCTTTTCTAAATAACGATCGAGTGCTATAGTTTGTATACAATGGTACCCTCCATATGATGCTAGATCAATATGCTTGTAGTGGAATCTGACTTAGTGGACGACCGGTGCTTAAATCTTTCTCATGCTTACAGGAACACACACTCACCTGCAGAAATCCGAGTATTATTCTGAACGCTACAAACAACGAATAACTTGAATAAGCCATGGCTGGAGTCGCCAGTGTTATGATGGAAGACAGTAACATTGCAATCCCCAAAACCGGTTTCACCCCAAACCGTTTTGCCAAGTAGCCTCCAGGAATGCAGGTTATTATGTAGCCGATTGAATAGCACCCTAGGACAGTTCCTTGTTGAGTAGGATCCCAATCGAATATCCCGTTCTGCAGAAAGATATATACTTTAGCTGAAAATATAAGAAAATAGAAAAATATCATAACTCGCGGCGAAAGCCAATGAGCTATATTGCTAGTAATTGAGTTCGAAATTCTCAGGTGTGATTGACAATCACACTGCACGCAGACGCGGATAACCAATGGTGGGACGAAAATCGCCGATCGCCCTTCCCATTTTCGGCTTTGACTTCGATGTGCCATTTGTTTTCACGACGTCATTGTGGACATTGTGGACCCCAAGAATGTTCATCCTGGCTACCATGCAGGATATGAGGCCGCAAAAGATAAACGACTTGCCAGAGCTTTGATCATTCTGACCTAAATACAATATACCAGTGGGTCTCAACACGTGGCAGGAGTACCACTATAGCATTACGTGGCAGCTTTCCCGGTGGTAAACAGGTCAACTTTTGATACTGTCATCAAACTATTGTTAACTGAATCTCAAATGAAGATTAAACTGCTACTTTTCGTTCTTTAATGGGTCCCAGCACTACTGCTAATTAGGTTATCAAACCTGATGTATTTAACATGTGGGTCTCTCGTGCTATCAATCGCCACAAGCTGACGCATGTGCCTGGATTCAAATCTCGTGCTGAGCAGGGTTGTAATGACTCGAGTCACGATTTTTTTGTGACTCGACTTGACTCGAGTCATTTTCTTGAAATGGTGAAATGACTCGACTCGACTCGAGTCAATATTTGGATTGACTCGACTTGTACTCGAGTCATTACGCATGACTCGACCCAAGTCAATGACTCGGCTTATTTTATATGACTTGAAGATGAATAAATTTGCGAATCGTAATGGCTAGTTCAACCAGTGTTGGGATCAAGTCACTACCTTCGAGTCACGAGTCATTTCGAGTC
>ATSW01119024.1:0-20059 GCA_000444245.1 Botryllus schlosseri
GTAAAGTGATTACCATGACCGGGTAATGTTGGTGTATAGTGCACTAGTTCCGTGATTTTTATCCACACCGATTACTTGATGACTTGAAATTGACTCGTGAATTTTGGTCCGAGTCAATCCACATTTCTGATACGCCGAGTCAAGTCAAGTCATTTTAGCAAAGTGACTCGAGTCAAGTCAAGTCATGCGAAAAAGGTGACTCGAGTCTGACTCGAGTCAAGTCATGACTCGAATCATCCCAACACTGCGACTTGACGATTCCCCAAGGTCGATCTCATATCGAAATTTTTAATTCAACTGAAGGACTGCAGAACCTCTACAATATTTTGCAATCGTCCGAAAGTTTCGAATTACGCATCGATATGGAGGATTGGGATGGCGTGAGAAAGTTTGCGCAGTATTCGTAAGTATAAATATACAGAACGAGTCACCCTGCCAACATGACAAATTAAACTTGAGATCAATCACTTATACACCTATACAGATGTATTGAATTCAATTCTTACGGTTTACAGTCATGACATGTAGATGTTGATCTTTGGTAAACAGACATTCTAAATGTGAAACAAGAGTTTACACATAAGGCATGAAGCTTCGCCTTTGGTGAATGCGTCATGAACTAGGAACGGATCGACTCTGTCATGGATCCTGAATTGGTTTACCCACAATCGGTAGCACAGCCGTTTGCTATATTCATAATGAGATACCTGTACAATACGGGTGACAACCAATGTTCTCTCTAATTGGTGACAACGTACATATTTAACAATCGCGATCAAAGGGTAAACGTTTTCAAAATCATGGCAGTCTGGTTTTCGGATAAAAGTGGCGTAGCGATGAAAGAGAATTAGAGTTACGACCATAAATTCGAACATTAAAGTCCTGACAGCGTATTGCGTATTGCAACAAGCAGTACGTTATCGTGGTTGATATCCAAACCGCATCTGACCTTATTATTTGTTGTACCAATGCATTGTGACACAGAAAACCAAAGCCAACCAACACCAAAGTAATGAACAATGATGCTGGATTTATTGAAAGAAATGCCGCAAATTTTAACCAATTGCAAAAAGAAGAATTGATTTTCAAAGTACTCTTGTAGAAATAGAAAATAATAGATGTGTGGTCAAGTAGTCAAGCAATCTATCTGGACATGGCTTGACAGATTTTTGTTAGTCAGGATCCCAATATTGTATTTAAAATGCTGAATGACTCGTGATGCCATCCATAAAATTATTACTGCTTCCATGAATAGGTTCGCGGTTGGACATCGTAATCGTTGATGAAAAGCTAATTAGGCATTTTTTTATGATGATTTAGGTCTAAATGTGATGTGAAGGCAAGGGTTGCCTATAAAACAAATGGGTGTTGAAAACAATTTGCTTAAAACATGTTTTAAACCGTGTTTTATAAAAACGCCTTTAAAAAATTTTTGTTCTCTAAGTTGTACATTTAGGTCATAATTATGTCAATACTTCCCAAAAAACATGTGGAATGAGCCTGGGGACGATTACCACCCGATATAGCCGACGTATATGATATGGAATGGTTGGAACTCTCGACATCGTCGGTTGAACCGCTATAGTAAATATAGATGTTATATATAACAAGGGCCTTGATGCAAACCTGTTTGTTGTAAATTTATTTTTGTTCTAAATTCAGCCCTAGTGTTATGAGTCTACTCCTAAACTACTTCCACGTGACTTATCAGTGGGACTATACAATCAGCACCTTAAATAGTTAATGAGTAGCCTAATCCAAGTAGATAACAACTTCTTGATTACTTGGAAATAATTAAAGTACTTTGCTACTGACCAGCTCTGCTCTGCGTTAGTTGATCAATTCTCCACACCACTCACCTACACTAAAGTGGTTCTTTACTGGAGTTAGAGGTAGGGATGGGCAAAATCGAGCATATGAGTGATTCGGTTCTGAATCACGGAATATGCTTCGAGTCGAGTCGAGTGGAGTAATCGAGTATAACTCTTTGTGACGTCATCACGAAATGTAATATGTCAAAGTTCAAATCGCATTAAAGATACTTTGCTATTTTTACGACCGTCCCGATTTCATTTCACTTGGTGACAATGTTGTGGGATGATCATGAATTCGGAAATGCAACATATCCAGTAACGGTCCTGGCTTTATACTATATGTTTCGTATACTACGACACGGCCAATCAAGGTTTCAAGGATTCAACAGTGAAAATTAGTATCGAAACCATAATTCTCGCTAATAAATAAACTTTCAGTGGCGAGGCGTGTATCATTTCATTACTCGAAAAAATCGCATTTTATTACTCGACTCGAATCATTAAAGTTAATACTCGATTCAGATTCGAGTACTCGAATCATTGTGCCCAGCCCTACTTGCAGGTAATGTATTGGATGTGAGATGCGGTCGATTTTTGTTTTTGTACCTATGAGAAAAATTTGGGGTCCCCGAAGGTCTGAACACTAATCCATGAGTTCCCAAGATCATTAAACTTTGTGAAGCCATGATCTAATAACATGGAGAAACTGATCCAGTAACATATTCAAACTAACAATTTTAAGAGCAGTGATTTCGTGACACAGACTTGGTGATCACCTTGTCAGAGTTCATACATGGCAATTTGTATACGGTGTAATCCTGTAAATTTGTATAGGGTCCCATCGGTTTCGCAAAGTAGCACAAATCGGTAAGTAGCTTTATTCAACTTTTTACCATTTTCCAGGAGATTTGATGTCGGGCCTCCTCAAAATGATTACGTTTTAAGCGTGTCCGGCTATTCTGGAACGGCAGGTGATTATTTAGTCGGACACAGTGGATTTAGATTTTCTACAAAGGATCACGACGTCGACGCGGATCCTCGTAATTGCGCAAATGTCTTCAAGGGTGCATGGTGGTACAATGCATGTCACAGCTCTAATTTAAATGGACTCTACCACGAAGGTGGAACGCATGCATCGTATGCTGATGGGATAAACTGGGGAAGCTGGACGACTTTCTACTATTCTCTTAAATTCGTCGAAATGAAAATCAAACAGACTAATTGAAATGCTGATTCATGAATATCGCATATATTTATTAAATAACCAATAGCCTATACATAACACTGGTCGAAGTGAGGTTGTACGCTATACCGATAACTCACAACAAAATGGCTTCTTATTTCAATACGTCTCCAAGAGAAAATACACATGATATACAGAAATGGGCATTTCGGCGTCGGCCATTACCGTACTACGAAGTGCCAAGACATGAACTTTTAGGCCATGTAACATGCGACTCCGAGAAGCGGTGCCAGAACGATCGGCAACGAGAAGACCTTGACCGAAAAGGGCTGCCTCCATGCTGGTCAAAAACTCCGATACATAGGCTATGCTATTTGTTTAATTGTACATAATAGGCAGCTAAACGGCTGGCGACGAATGTTCCTGTCCTGGTAATCTGAACCTCGCAATACAAATGCCATCCCGCATAACAAAATTATTTGCCAGTGACGAAATTTCATTTTGAAATCGTGTGCGTATTTTAATGCAGTACGTTTAGGCGATTTCAATATCTTTCGACATATCAGACAGGAGGTCACCAAACAACATCATATAACGAAGTCATTATAATTATATTAACGGGTTCTTCCGAATATGTTTAATTATTATTTACGGGCCCTACATTTTCCAAGACACCTCAACAAGATTGGGTGCATCGACTCGCGATTGGGCGACGTATGCGGTATTGATGAAGCCGTAGAGCACTATCTGATTACCTGCAGAAAATACTGCGATATCAAAGAAAACGCTCACGAAGCCATGCAGATTCGAAGGAGGTAGATTTCGACATGCGTACTCTACTGACTGACCCACATGTACTTCGATATGTTGTTGAATATGTTAGATCTACGCAAGTAACGTAGTGAAACCTATTTATTCCTTTCATGTGCAGTTTGTGCACACATGTAGCTTTATATTTCTCATATATTATGAGCGTTCTGTTGCGTTTAACTTTTTTTCTGTCCGTGGCGCAAAAAGATTTTTCTTGCGATAAGCGCCACTTATTCCTCTGTGTTTTTATCTATAATAATAAAAATAATAACCTCACTCAGCTCTATCGCTAAATCTGAGTTCGTGAGCAGAAAGAGGATAAAAAATTGATAGTAATATATATGCAATTCACTATTATATTGACCGATTAAATCAAAAATTATAGAAAAATTTCGCGCCTTGCGCGGTTAGGAAATATCATACGGCTCACAAACCCCACAGACGTTTGGTTTATCGCCTTATGGGGGCTTAGCTGACGAAGTGCTGTTTCGGTCCTGCGCTTGAGCATGGTGACTTTGGTTGTGACTACTCGAGACCATGGGGATAAACAACATCAGAACTAATTCGCATGGTGCGGATGAGCATGGGGACATATGAGCAACTGAACAGGCTGTCATTTGAGTAACGGGTCAAATGATCATGGGGACACAATAACATATGGATTAGGTAGGGACATATGAACATTGGGACATTCTACCATGATTCGTGGAATTAGGACTATGAGTTAGATCTCTGTTGTTTTTCCTGTGAGATGTTTCAGGTATAAAGTGCATATTGTGAAGTGGTTTTCAAAGTTTTTGGAGCATTTCTAATGACAACCATCGTTGCAAGTTACACAGTTCTATGAACGATGATTCATTGCAGAAGTATCAGTGATCCAGTGAGGACTATATCACCGAAATTTTTCAATCACTGTATTTTTAATGTAGCTTACGACACGACATAACAATGATTTCCGTTCTAGTCATCTGCTAATTGCTGGATTTTCCTTTCCCAATCATTGAAATGGGCGACTGATTACTTAAAATCACACATTGAGCGGTGATTCGAGCGCGACCTCTGTGACCTTCGTTTCAATTTCAAGTCATCAATTATTCGGTGTCGACGAAGTCGCCGCACCGTAAATGTTCTCGACACGATGGTAGAATCTGTTTAAACTAACAGTCATTTAACGATTGCGCAGCCTGGTTTCACTAATTCTCTGTCGATATGTCGCAAATAAATCTACCGCAAACGAAGGGATTAGAGCATGGGTGTGAGACATACAGCCCGCGTACCGCATCCGGCCCGCGACGCAATTCTGAGGAAATGAAAAATTACTTTCCGGCATATTTATATGAAAACTTATGATTTTTATTCAAAAACACTTCCACGTGAATAATCCCTCAAGATAACAAATGTTGAACACGTTCAATTGTTCATATGACCAGAGGTGGTCAGTAACCAAGTACTTCTACTTTTTTGAAGTACTCAAGTAGATCAAATTTCCCGCTACTTCTACTTCGTAATATTTTTTGATCTACTTACTTACTTTTCGCAATTTTCAGTTTGTCAAGTAGAAGTAGTCTAATCCACCAATCAGGAAGCTAGCATGAGGAATTTCTGGGCTGTTTCCACGGAGTATCACGCAATAATTTTCATAAAAGTTGAGTAAAGTCCATAATTCTCGTCGCGCTTCGTGCACAGTGGATATGGAAAATATGGTTGGCGGTACTAAACTTGAGCATTACCTCATATTTGCCAATTTGGTATTCGTTTGAATCTCTTTCTGCATGCTTGTTATTGTGCCGTTAACTCTCGATAAGGGGCACGCGAAAAGTCTTCGAGTTACTAAACTCTTTACTGCAATGAATGTAGTTGTGAAAGCAATACCCCGTGGATATGGAGTGAGCAGTATCATTTAACGAAAGTATCGGAGAATATAATTTAGGTAGCGGGTTGCGTCGTTCCGTTCACACCGCATTGTCACCCCTTGGATTTTTCGATTTTAATATATAGTGTCTTTACAATCCGAGCCCCGCCGTACCAATGCGATCTTAAGTGAAATATGATGTGCCCTATTAGAATTACCAAGTTGGAATCATAGGCTTCTCACGAATATAGATATTTCTGTTACGTTTGAGCGATTCCAATATATTTTGACTATATCGACAATCCTAATGGGAGGTCAAGAAATATCAACATGCAATAAAGTGATTATTAAAATTCAGAAAAGGCATAATCTGTAATTTTTTGTCCAAATTTTTCGTAGACCCCCCTCCATTAGCTCTACAGGTTAATTTGGTCACGTGGGCTAAGATTCAATAATATTTGGACAGTAATATTTGAAACTACCAACGTTATCGACGAAATTCATTGAAGGGTTTGAAAAAATTTCGAGACTAGAAACGTTGTCCCAATAACTTTTCAATTGAATAGTATATTCATATTGAAATGAACCCGAATATTTTCGGCTGACACTCGTCAGGGGTAATCGTCAGCAACTAGTAGAGAATTGGAAAGAACATTGTATATCAACAATCGTATCACAAAATATGACGTCACCAGCATGAAAGAGAGAGCGTTCAATGTACTAGTTTTAGGTGGTACACGAACTCCTTTTGTTGACAGAGTTCTGGTTGGTGTATTTTGATAAAAGTCGACTCCAAGGCACACAAATGGAATTATGAACGGCCCCGTCCAACGATTCGAAATCGGTCGTCTCGATAATTATTCGCACAAATCGGATTATCTAACAGATGTTTGCCGATGGCAGAATTAATGGCCTTTGATCGATCAGCATCAATCTTAAGCGGATGAGTTAAGGGTGAGCTTTTCACGGAGCGTGATCCACGTGTTCTGATAAATTTGGGGACATGTTGGTTTATGCGAAAATATTCGGGTTCATTTCAATATGAATATACTATTCAATTGTATATTGAAGTTCTGTACCTCCAAAGAGCTCTTCAATAACTTTTCCTGATATTTATACTCACGATTTTGTTGCATATCTTACAGTAAGCCTTCGACGATGTTGTGCTTCTACAATTAAACATTTTTATACGTAAGGCAGACTATATCTCAAAGAATTAGTGATGGCAGAGAACACTACAAGGGCTCTCCGTGGTGTTATATTTCCAGTAGCCAATTCCACATGGGTATTTGTCGTCCATAGGCCATGATGTCTGTATGCTGAAATGCGGCCGTAAGCTATATATATCTAATCGAAATGCAGCTTCACGGCAAACAATTTACAGACCAAAGATGTAGAAAAGATAAGTTGATTTGGTAGATATGAGAGCTCGGCGGGTTAGTAGAAAGGGGGATTTTGTGTCGACTCAATTCAATGTCTTTTCCATGTATTTTAATAATGTAAATATTACGTGATACTACAGCGTTTTTTGTCAGCGCGTGGGATGTAGATCCGATGGTTAAAAGACCACCCTGACACACTCCTTATGTTTCACCTACTCAGGCATATCTGATCATGATAGCATGCCGTCACATATGCAATGGTATCCACTACCCATTACCTTGTATTATATAAACATCATAAAACAGATAATAACATGAAATGAGTTGGAGAAGCGAAAACAAATTAGAATTGACATTATTGAAAAAGCCAAGACAACTAACAATACAATAAAATGTGGATTAAGAAACATAACTGAGTGGATAATATTTCTTTGCAATGAGTAATAAAATTGCTTTCAAGTGTAGACAGATACAAAATATTACAGTTACTATGACAAAAATGCAGCTTACAATGAGAAAAATGATGCATATTAGGATACAGCACATGAAAAGTTGACTATATAGTCAATAGCCTGAACCAAGAGCACCCAAATGTCAACATATTACGGAAGTAGACACTGAGGTCAGCAGATTGCACGGATTTAGTGACAGAAAGGTTTATATATCAGTTATGGCACAGTCCACATGGATTAGGTTGGAGATATATATACTCAAGTCTAGAAAGTGGAATGATACTCTGCCTGGAGAGCTGAAGACCTAACAATATTGTGTACAGAGAACAAAACATTTGAGTGGCTGCACTGGTATAGACATTAACAAATTATTAGAATTGACAGCAAGATAACCAACAAGACATTAAAATTAGAATTAGTGCAGTTTCGTAGGCTGTAGTGATACTCAGCCAGGAAAGTAAATGTCCTAGCAGAGAGTAAAACGTTGTAAATAAAGCAAGCGAAACCTCCGAAAATGATACGATAAAACATTAGAATCGACAGTCTTACTAGAAGTAGAATAACTATCATGAGGGGTTAGAGTACAGAAGCCCGGGAACTGACCATCAGAAAGTACTGCATACTGGCCGAACTAATCCATGACCACTAACAAATGGTCTTTTAATCGTCAATATTGATACCAAATGACACCACCCCTACTTCACCGCAACATTTAGCAAATACAGCGCTGGAGTCAACCAGAGCAACCTTATATAAGCACTAACCAAACGCCCCATTAGTTTTCCCATCTACTCCTTAGCGCTTCGCGGATGGAAATACGCATTAAAGCGAGCGGACGCGACTTGCCACACTTACTATTTCTGCTCCTTATTTCTCTTTGTTCCTCTTCTCTGTTGCGTCCGCTTGATGAGAGAAACAGTCGGACGCGCTTACGGATCGTGAATTCCCGGCTTGAGTGTGGTTCTTACTCCAATTGTCAGCACCTTGGAAATTGAGAACAATGTTGTTGCAAATTGCATGACAATTTGAAAGTTACATCATTCTAGTTATTCCAGTCATGGCCGTGAATCGTTACAAGTGTGGTAAGCATAAGAATTATTACTATACTTCAACTACAAATACAATATATTGTAGCTAACAATACGTTCATATTGTCATATTTATTCCACTGGAAGATTTTCGACTGGCTCTCTTCAGCAGTGAACGCCAGTAAATGAGGTTAACCAAGTTCGAAATATAGAAAGAATGTTGTCGTTGTGACGCAATAATGACAAGTACACGTAGTCCCCAACGGCACCAATTTGAAAATGTTCCGTGGCCCAGATCAAAATTTGACGAGCTGATTACTAAAAGAAGTCAGCACCTTTGCTCAGACTTACTCACGGGCTAATTTGGAAGCTGATTACGTTCAACATATTCGCAAACTCCAGAATAAAGGCAAACGACCCCCCTCCTGTTTGGAACCATACTCTCTTTGAATGAAGCAATTAAACCGCCTAAACGATCTCTAGGAATATACCGTTCTCCTATAATTGCGATTGCAATTAGGCCTATTCCAGTAAATGAAGGATGTTTATATTTATATTTTATTGCAGATTTTGAGAGGGTGGTAGTCTCCATATCAAAATCAATAAATGTGATAGCAAATCGCGCGCAGCGCGAAGAAAAATATCATGCATCAGCATAAATGCTCCCAAAAATACTGTTTTGATGCTGATTTACTAAAAAACTATGAGCCTACTTCAAGTCTTCAAAATTCCGGACATTTGGCATATTTTAGAAATTCCTCCCGGACGCTAGTTTGAACAGTGAAATTCCGGACATGTCCGGGAAATTCCGGACGTATGGCAACCCTATTCTATACACAACCTAACACTTTCATGGGGAGAACAGAAAATTTTCAAATTTTTTGCTACTGGTTATAATTGAACCAACTTTGGTGTGTAGGCTTAAATTAGGTAACCGAACAATTTTATCAAGTAGCCAGTACGATTCGAGAAAAAAGTCACTTTTGAAGAGTCCTACTGTGGAGTCACTCACAACGGGGGATTCCCCTGATTCCGAAGATTTTTTTCGTGCATGAAAAACCGGCAATATGCACACAGATGCAGAGGATAAATAACGAAAAAAGTAGCCAGAATTTGTTTTTAGGATATAAGGCATGGGAAACGGACTGAAAACCTAGACTTTTTAAAAGTCGGTCCATTCTGAACAAACCTAATGAATATGAATATAATATTTGTGGAATTTCACCCGACGAAAAACTTTTTTCGCGCTTCGCTCGATTTTCATTGGCTAGTTGTTTGTTTGTGATATTCATGGCGTTTTTCGACTATTATGGTCATTTACACCAGGTCAATTTTCGTAATTTTATTCCGTAACTGCCGCCTTGTTGCACGGCCCACTTCTAGGCTTTATAAGACACCGCTTACGCGGATGATATGGCGAGGAGGAGCCTAGATAAACCTCCAACACTTAGGGAAGAATTCTGGAGTCGACCCTGGTCGGACTCGAACCCGCACCCCATTGGTGTTGCAGCTGTGGATTAAATAAATGCATGCTAACTGACAAGATATTATAATTCCAGTAAATAACAATATTATGGCAGTCGTAAGCTGTTTCATCTGCGATCTAGTCTCTGATGGACTGATAACCATACGCAAACTTAAATGGAAATGGCATCCAGTAAATAAAGATTTGATGGTATTGGTCATTTGCAGTCCGGCTGAGAGCTTCAGAATACTTTGCGAAGGATAAAATATTGAATTACTCGACACTTGACTCAAAATTCAGTTACGAGTCGCGAGTCTTCCCGTATTTTTATACCTTGAGGGTTAGTGATTTTAGTCAGGTCATTTCAATACACTGACACGCAATTCCAAGTCTTTTCTGAAGCATGACTCTAATTATCATAGCACTGCCTCCAGGCATGAAATGTATTCCCGACAACTTGCCATCATGGTAATTATAAGCAAGACGCTTCACATGGCTTCGGTTGACACAGTGTTTTTCAACCATTATCTCGCTGGGTGACACTAATTAACACTAGAACTACCGGAACCTCGAACTACCTAGAACTACCTTGTGACTTTTTTGACGCATGTTGAATTTTCTCCGATTAAATGCATTCAACGGAGCTAAAAATCAGCACAAATCTCAACAAACGGCATCGGAAACCATTGTTTATTGCGCTCACAGCTACTTGCAATATTTTAGACACACCTTTGTGCAACACTTATATAACAAATCGCAGTTTTTTGGTGTAACATATAAGTGTTGTTGTGGTGCGCATTTAGTAGCCTATTTGAGCACGTTCTTTAAAAAGTTGGAGTAGGTTCCAGATCTGCTTCAGCCACATCACCATTGTTGGTTATTGCTGACTTATCACAAATCTTATCAGATAAGATTTGCATAATGCAATCTCGCAACTAATCCTCGATTTGCATGTTTTTATAGTATCGGCATTTTGGCAAGCAGAAGATCATTCACATTCTAAGAAAACATGCACGGACCATCGTCGACTTGTTGGTACCCTCATAAGAATACTGCCTTGCAACCTGGCCAATAATATCCCCCTGGTTTTGTTTCGTTATAACATTTACTCGTCACTGGTTTCTTGTGTGTGTTGTTTCTGAAGAAAACAGTTACCTCCGGTTGGAGTGAACTCAGTATATCTGTCTACAACTTCGATCTCTACACTGGCATCTCGCCATTACGCTTATCAACAAGATGATAGCATTGAAAAGTGTGGCTACACGAAGCTGCCTGTGTTCCTTCTGGTCCTGGGTAGCTTTAAGCAACTTTTGACAATAGTGTCAACTGGGACTTCGTTTGCTTCTCCAAGCGTATACAGCCTCATTCACGTAACATTGTTTCAAGATGGATTAAATCACACTCTTCACATTACTATGCTTGGCAAATGTATAGATTATAGAAGAGGTGTCCTGTCCTATCCTTGCCTAAATATGAGACGCCCTTCTACAAATACTTTGTAGCAGCAGCGTCCACCATCTGACATTTTACCCCAATTATTTGCTGGAATTTCGACCATGCAATAAACGAAAACAATATTATCTTTATCGAGTCTGCACCTTTTTTTAATCCTTATGTCAATAGAAAGCTCATGACTTCCACAAACCTGTTCCTCGAGAGGGTCTGACTAAACATAATGCACGCATGCCCTCGGTCCTCATATGCATTCAATTTTCTATATCCAGCTCCCTCTCCCCCCGAAGATCCATCTCGTAGACCGGAGCAAAGGCCCTTTTCCCTTGTACAACCCTAGTACATTAGTATTGGCAATACAGATGTCGGCTTGGTCTAATGGTACATTTCAAATGTCATGTCCTGTAACACGCTGAGCTTCAGAAATATAATATTACAGAGCTTTGGTGACTCGGAACGAGGAAGATCCACGGCCTTCTATTACAAGGGATGTTGTTGCTAACACAATTGATCAAATCGATATTAACAAAGTTCTGTTGTTACAAACGACTTTTCTGCGTTTAGCAGATACATAACCACTGTCAAGAATATGAAACTGCGATGCCTTAAGGTAGAAAAACTGTAATCCGTCAAAAAAGCCACTAGGTAGTTCTAGGTAGTTCTGTGTATAGCTTTTTTATTTGTACTAGATGAGTGATGAAAATCATAGGTAAGGTAGCCTACATAAAATAAATAATAGTCAAGAAGTTTAAGCCGAACAGCGTAGGATTTGACTGAATGCCAGCTCTTCAAAAATGAAAATGCGTAAAAAAAGCCACTTGTTCGTTCTAGTGTTAATTTTCATTACACTGCGTACCACCTGGTGTCAGAATGATGTATTTTACTCAAATGTATCGGTATTTTATAATTCTTTTGTTATTATATACCATAACACCGACGAATAGCAAGAAAACACACTTTCAATGTGACAAAAGCAACTGTTTTTTCTACACAAGCTTATGTCTACTTGGGGTATAATATTGTTCGATGCGCACAGCAGAGAACTGTTGCTCGCAACCCTGTGGCCATGTGGGAATCTCAATTCATATTTTCTTGACAGTTCAAGTCAACGTGCCGTTTGAAAATGCTGGGCTTCATAGCGTGTCAGAGAGGATTTTCCCAGAAACCAAACATGGCGGCAAACATTATCCTCCGTTTCGATTACATTCGAATCCATACCTTATGTCAGTGGTTCGTAAACTTTTTATGCCCCGACCCAAATCTAAGTTTAGAGGCCCATCGCGACGCAAACCTTGCCCATCAACAAAAATGCATGTTATTACAAGTATGCTATACGTTTCACGGGCGTGTATGACAGAGAGAACGTTTGGACGACAGTTGTACGCAATACAGCTCTGTACATTTCTGCCGCCTGCTATTTCAAATCGGGGTGCATTATTTTCCTCTGCGGGTCGCATTTGTGGGCTAATGCATTTGCGCTACTATCTACTCATGTTGCAAGGACGATTTCGACGACAGAACATATCAGTGTCCAACGTTTTGGCCAATCAGCGACGGTCGTTTTTGGCCAAGTTTTCATCGCCACACAGAACTTGTGATGCCATGGCGCTGCACCGTGCACAGCCGTATTGTGGTGTTAGTAATCATTGTTCATGTAATTATTACGCTGTCTTATATTGCACCCGCTGTCGTAGGCATGATCATTCCTTATTCGCCGAGATGCTGTTGAGTTGTACGTCTCGCTAATAATAAAGTAGTATTGGACTCAGCGTTCTGCGTTCATGGTCATTGGATAGGGTCTAAGTCAGGACAGTCTACTGACTGAGCTCGCAAGATCGATTGAGCATCGATCCAGAGGATTCCAGGGAACCAACGTTGTTTCGCCACTGGAAGCGACAGCTCACTGAACATTTCACGGAACTCGAGGAGCGTCGGAAGGAGAATGACCTTCCTGTGAACAAGCTCGGAGTTTTGATCGGTGCCGTGAGCTACGAAGTCTACGGATACATTGCCGATGCTACAACGTTCGACGCCGCAATGAAGTCGCTTGGGGAAAGATTCGAGAAGACTATCAACACTGTCTATGCAATACAACTGTTGGTGAGTGGGCATCGGAAAATGGGGAACCGATCGCGGCTCGCAACTGCGAGTTCACTGCGGTTTCTGCGGCAGAGCACTGAAATGAAGCTCTGTGCGATGTATTCGTGAATGGACTGAATCTACCGTTTATACAGTAGCGCCCGTTTGAAAAGAGTGATCTGAAGATTGATTCGGCGCTAGAATTAGCACATACATTGGATCAAGCTGCAAAGTATTCGGCTGATGTGTCCGCAAATAGCAATCTAGCGATGGTGAGAAATCCTGATTACTCAGGTTCTACCGTCACTGAGTCGCAATCTTCACAAACCCTTTGCGTCGAGATTCTGATGGCGATCAAATCGCTGCAGGTCGTAGAAGAAAACATCAGAAGCGGAAGAAAAAGAGATGTCGGTATTGCCGGGAACGCAAGCACGACAGTATAGGCTGCCCCGCGTCCATGGCACGTTGTCGTAACTGCGGGCGTAAAGGACATTACGCAAAAGTATGTGAGTCAAAGCCGCAGACGGAGTCACCTATGTTGGCAGCTGTTCATGCCTCTGTCGATTTGCAGCGTCGCGCTGTTCTAGCGGGCGCCCCGACATGCCCAGATAAGGCTGTGGTATCCATCTCTTTGAGGAGGAGAAAGTTGAAATCCCTGTTCGATACTGGGGCTGCTATTAACTTCATTGACGCGCGGCGAGCGCGGAAGTTGGGTTCAAGTGGGGAGGCCGATCATCGTCGGCTGATCTTGCGATAAAAAACACCTCGGCAGAAATCTTGGGTTTCGTATGGACAGATTTCACTTGTTGCGGTCGGCGCTACCGAAGCATCAAGTTCGCCGTTATGAATTACCTTTGTGCTGATGTTATCATAGGACATACATTCATTGAGAAACATGACTGCATAATATTTCCGATGGGAGGGGATCTTCCACCACTGAATATAAAGGAGTTGGCAGACGCCGACGAAGAGGGTCTTGGTGATGATAATCGGTAAAAATATATTCCCACCACCGACCCTACTGTTTCTGTTGCACCTGCCAACGGTCTGGAAGAACCGAGATTATTTGAATTCATGACTGCGGATTGTCACCCTATTGCGACGCGCTCGCGAAACTACAGCGAAGATGACAAATCGTTTATTGACGCGGAGATCAAAAGGATGCTCGAATCGGGTACAATTGAACATAGTCGTTCACCTTGGAGAGCTAAACTTGTTGTAGTGAAGAGTAACCGTGAAAAGAGGTTGGCAGTGGACTACTCGACTACGGTAAATCGTTCCACGTGTCCAGACGCGTATCCGTTACATCGTATCGAAGATCTCGTTAACTATGTTGCCCTAAACAAGTGGTATACCAGCATCGATTAGAAAGAGGCATACCACCAGCTAAAAATTCGTGATGATGAAAAGGTCTGCACTGCATTTGAAGCGAACAAAAAACTCTATCAGTTCCGGCGCGTTCCTTTTATGGTAATCAATAGGGATGGTGTGAACCTCTGAAAGGTTCAGGTTCGTGTGAACGCGAACCTTTTTGAAAGGTTCTGTGTGAACACGAACGTGAACCTCATGACGTCACGTGACGTCATATTGCTAATTCCAACCCTACATTTCAGCGAAGTAATAGCCTGTTTTAATGTACACCAGTGATTCCCAACCGCTGCCCTGAGGGCCGCATGCGGCCCCCAGCTAGCCTTCTTGCGGCCCCCACAAAAATTTTGAGAAATCGATTTATGAAAAATTTTTTTTTTTATAAAATACTCTTGCTTGGCTTGGAGTCTGGAGTTTTCCATTAGGATTGCAGGAAAGTTGTGAGAAGACTGCTAAGATTACGTCACTGTTGTTTCAATGCAATGTGCCCTAACTTTCCAGTTGAACGGGCAGTACCTATAGATATAGGTATATATGACATAGGTATTGACAGGACCGTAACTGCCGCACGCCAAGCCCCCCAATTGGGGGGGCCCTGAAATTATTTAGTGAATTAGCATAAATTATAGAGTATTTTATGAAATTTTATGCAACTTTTTCAACGATTTCAAGTTTCCAAGTACCTTAATTATTGGGTACTCTTCGACCAAGATAAAATACGCAAGATTTATAGAAGTGGGCATATCGGCGTTGGCCATTACCGCGCCACGACGCGCGAAGACATATAAAGTTTTAGGCCATGTAACATGCGGCTCCAAGAAGTGTGCCAGAACGATCGGCAGCGAGAAAAGCTTGGCCGAAAAGGACTGCCCTTACGCTGACCGAAAACTTCGTTATGTATATTCAAAATACATATAGGTATAATTGACCATAGGCGCCTAAATGACTGGCACCAAATGTTCCTGTCTTGGCAATCTGAACCTCACGAGACAAATAGGCTACCATTCCGCAGGGAAGAATTATATGCCAGTGAAGAACTACCAATTTGAAATCGTGTGCATCTTTTAGTTTAGTATGTTTGGGCGATTCTATATTTCTTGATATAGCTGACTGGAGGTCACAAAATAACAAATAACATCATGTACCAACGGGTCCACCCGTCCGAATATGTTTAATTATTATTTACGGGCCCTACAGTTTCCAAGACACCTCACTCAGCTCTACCGGTAAATGTGCTGATTACGTGAGCAGAGAGGACAAGTAATTGATAGCAATATATATGCAATTCCCGATCTTATTGACCTATTTTATTTTGTATTATCGAAAATTTTCGCGCTCCCCGCTGGCTCACCAAACGGGGATGCCGATTTCGTGGCGGAAGCGAACAACGGCACGGGGATCGGTTTATCCCCCTATGGGAGCTCAAGACCTAAATTAAGTGTTTTTTGGGGGGGGGGCTGACGAAGTGCTGTTTCGTTCCTGCGAACGGGTATACGTCCGAAGATGTTTAATTATTATTGAGTGGTCCTACCTTATCAAACACAACTCATCCGGCTCAACCGGTCAATCTGATTACGTGAGCAGAGAGAGGATAAAAATTGATACCAATATATATGCAATTCCCGATTATATTGACCGATTCAATCATGAATTATAGAAATTTTTGGCGCTTCGGGCGATTAGTCGAGAGAAGATACCTAAAACGGACACCCGATTTAGATGATAAATAGCGGTAAACAGCCATCTAGCCTGACGGGGTTTGGGGGTTTCGAAGTTCTGTTAATCACCCTACGGGTGACCCAAGAGAAACGTTTTTTTTTGGGGGGGGGCTGACGAAGTGCTGTTACGGCCCTGGTTATTGATAACTAATTTACGGATAGATGTGCAATAAGTGACTCACGATTGAATACGCCGAGATGCGTACTGCTTAGCCGGCGAAAAACAGGATGATTGGTAGTCCTGTAGCTCGCGACCCAAGCGTCCGAATAATTTGATATGTCGGTGTTCATCGAAAGCAAGTGTCGCACTGATTCCAAAAATACGAATTGGCAATAAAACTACTCCGAAATAGCCAGCAAAGGTTGATTGTTCTGAACAACGGGAGCGCGGCAACACAATGGCCAATGGCGTCAAGCGAATGATGGGCACAATGCCAATTTTCATATTTTGGTGACTATTTTGGGTTCCTTACATTGCCTTGGTATGCGTGCGGCCCCGGCCGTACTCTGAAATTCTAAATTTGGCCCTGCCACCGAAAAAGGTTGGGAACCACTGATGTACACGATACCTAGCGATAACGCAGGCCACATAATGTCACGATGCTGAAGTACATATTGATGTTTTTAACGTCGCCTAATGTATCAACTGGGGCAATCAAATGGTATAATAATCCGATAAAATCAATATCTTCCGTCTCGTTGCCAACAATTTCAAAAAGAACTTGCAAGGAGGGAATATAAGCTTACGCCTTAACGGTCTAGGCCAGAACGGACATTGTATTCGGCGTCCGAGTATTGCTACGTTGATTAATTGAACAGAGTGTAAATCGGGTTTCTATTCTTGCTACCGCTATTACCGCATTGCCAAGTTATACAGCAGTAGCCAACACCCCGATCGCACGGATTTAGTTTTTATGATACAATAAACATGTGCAAGCAGGATTGACCCCGTACGCCTGGGCTAGATATTTTACATCATAAAACGATATCAATTTCACTGATCGGTTGAATAAGTATCATTCGCTGACTACCTACAATCCTACGACCTACATGTAGTGTATTTCGCTCTTGAGGTTTTGTGATTGCGGGNCACGCTCACAGCAGAGAGTCAATAAATATTCATAAACGGAAAACTGGATATTTCGAGCAAACTTTTGTAGCGANNCAAGTGAAATTTTTGAGATTTTCAAGGTGCATGCTCGTTTAGTGTTGGTTTGNCTATGATNCCAACGCCATGCANAGAGTGGCCNGCAGTTGAAATGCAGTAAATTTCAACGAAAGNNGTTATAATGAAGTGAAAATTGTAATTTATGAAAAAGGTTCACAGTGCAGAACCTATCAAGGTTCGTTTGTGAACGTGAACCTCTAAATTTCTGAGGTTCACACACAGAACGCGAACGTGAACCTCACGTTCACACCATCCCTAGTAATCAATGGCGTGGCAGTGTTTCAGCGGGTGATCGATTAATTCATCGAGAATAATAACTTGAAGAAAGTCTACGCTCATTTGGATGACTTGACAGTTAATAGGGCGACGAGAGACGAACACGATCAAAACTTACGAAAATTGCTAGATGCAGCGGCCGAGGTAGGACTGCATATCAACGATAAGAAAAGTAAGTTCGCTCAAACTAGTTTGAATATCCTTGGTTACGAGATCTCTCATGAAAAAGTAAGTCCTGATCGAGAGCGAATGAAACCTTTGATCGAGATGAAGGAACCGACAATACCAAAAGAGTTGGCAAGAATCAAAGGTTGGTTTGACTAGGTTTGTTTACTATGCTCGCTTGATAGCTGATTTCTCCACTCGTATCCGTCCCTTAAACGCGAGTGAGCTGCCTCTGGATTCAGAGGCGATCATGGCATTCATCAGATTTAAGGATGATCTCGCTAAAGCTAGTATCTACGCAATCCGCGATGATTTGCCGTTTCAGGTTGAAACCGATGCATCAGATGTGGGGATGGCCGGCGTTTTGGCTCAAGGTGGCCGCCCTGCTGCATTCATGGCGAGAACACTAAGCAAACACGAGCGGAACTACCCTGCCATCGAAAAAGAAGCTTTAGCTATTATCGAAGCGACCCGGAAATGGGAGCACTTCTAGAAGGGTCGTCACCTCACATTGACTGCTGATCAAATATGTATCGTTCAATTTTGACAAGAGAAACCAAGGGAAGATCAAGAACGCGAAACTTACAGCGAGGCGGTTGGAACTTTGACAGATGTATTAGGAATTAGGATGTATGTCACAGACCAGGTAGGCTGAACATTGTTCCCAATGCATTATCTCGACATGTTGCAGCAAGCATTCCGACGTCTATGCAACTCCAAGAAATTCATGACGCTCTAGGTCATGAGTTCTCAACCCGTGGCTCACGGGTCGCATGCGGCCCGCACACATTTGTCCTGAGGCCCGCGACATCTTTCATCATGAACACGTTTACTTACAACTGGTACCAAGCGAGATAGTGTAATGGTTATGCGTCCGGCTTCTCGAGCGGTAGGTCGTGGGTTCGATCCACTGGCGTAGCAGCATGTGCTGCCGCCCCTGGCTCTCTTGAAAATGCCACCCCCCTAGGTAGACCGCATCAAATTTCGACATAGATTGATGTTCAAGTAATCTTGTCAATAGGAATAATTACAAATAATATGCCGCTTCTCAGCCTCACCGTCTCGACGTTAATGACGCCAAAAATAATAAAAACAAGAAATAGCGAACGAATGTATTGTACAAATAGAAAATTAATGGCCGCCTCAAAGCAAAAGCAGCGATAATATCCTCAAATTCAAGTTTTTGAACGTATAGTCTCTTTCTATAGACAGAATGGACGGAGCTGATAGCCGATCATTATTCATGATAGAACTAAATATATAAGACTTAATCAGTTTGAGCTTTGAGAAGCTCCTCACACAGCTCGCAGTTGAATCACCAATGTTCAGATAAAGTTTCAGACACGAGCATAAATACGGTGTCGAATCAAGTAGCTTTGCATTAAACAACCACTGTAAAACATCAAATGTTGTTGCACTACGATCAAACGTGGTTTCACTGCTCCGCACCAGACTCTTAACCCTTTTAAAATCTCAAGTTGAACAACTTCATATGATTATAACTTAATTTGTGTTCGTCCCAGAGCAGTGGTTCGCAACTTTTTTTAGACACGCCCCCCTTTAGGATAGCGAAAAATTCCGCGCCCTCGTATCGTCATATTACAAGATCCAACAGGGATGCTAGCAACCCTAACAGATTGTTTGATGGCATGGAAGGTTATGACTGTTGATGAGAGAATTCAAAAATAAGAAACTGGGTCTATATAAAGAGAAACACGCGTGAATTGGAAATAAATCGCGCATAGCGCGAAAAAAAATCATTTGACCGATTCTTCGCGCCCCCTTAAGATGCTTTCACGCCCCCCCAACGGGGGCGTGCCTCTAGGTTGAGAACCCCTGTCCTAGAG